>SNQJ01S0105505.1:0-22088 GCA_010110895.2 Picea sitchensis
GTAGTAATAGCATTGTATGCTTGTTTTGTCATTTGATCTTCTCCCTCTGCCTCTTTGAGGCTGGAAATTCTGATGTTGATTTTGTTGCTGTTGTCTTTGACCTTGGAAATTTTGATTCGGATATTATTGTATGTTACCTCCACTAGAGTGAGGGTTACTTTGATTGCTCCCTCTTCCTTGGTGACCTCTACTTCTTCCTCTGCCTCTTCCTCTCCTGAAGGAGAATTGAGTTTTGAAAGCATTAGAGATTGACTCATCTGTGAAATGCAGTCTGGTCTCATGTGTCACCAGAGAACCAATTAATTCATCTGTTGAAAAACTTGACAGATCCTTGGATTCAAGGATTGCTGTTAAAACCATTTCGAATTTCTTTGGTAAACTTCTGAGGATTTTCTCAATAATTCGTTGATCAGTAATGGTTTCACCAGTCAATCTGATATGGTTCATGATTCCCATGACTCTGGTCATGAACTGATCCACATTTTCAGATTCTGTCATCCTTAGAGTCTCGAATTGCGTTCTCAAGGTCCGCAGTTTAACTGTTTTGACCCTGTCATTTCCTTGGTAGGAATATTTAAGGATGTCCCAGGCCTGTTTTGAAGTACCAACGCCTATGATTTTTGAGAAGATTGAATCATCCACAGAATTTTGAATCCAAAATTTATCTTTATTTTCTTTGTTCCTCTGTGTTGCCTGAGCAATTCTCTGTGGATTTGTCATAGCAGAAAGGGCTGCTGGATCTGGTTCCACATATCCAAGATCCACTGGTTCCCAGCACTCTTTTGCTTGCAAGAAAGATTTCATCCGAAGAGACCAGAACTCATAGTTCTTTCCAAGAAGAATCAGACCGTGAGTTGGTCCTAAATTGCTAGACGATGCCATATTTTAAAAACTTTGCAGAAAAAACAGAGGGAAATTTTGTATTTACCTGTCTGTTTCACTGAAACCAGGTCTGTTGCTTTCTTGCAGTGATTTCAGAACTTCATTAGATGAGACCTTTGAATGCTTGTCTCGCCAACCTCCGATCGTTGAAACACCGATTTTCCGATGGGAGCTTATCGGCCTTGAATTTGGCCTTAGTCACCATGCAATGTGACCACACGCCGAAAGGTTAAAGTGCTACGAGCTTTTTCGGTTCTTTGTCGTTCAATTTGCCGAAATGCGAAATTTGCCTTTGGACAAATCAACGGTCCAAATCTGTTGATGATCTGACAGTCCAGATCTTATGACCAGAACTCATAAGACCGTAGTCAAACCTCTTATCGGGATTCAGGGTTTCGAGAGTCGAAATGTATTGAACCTCTTGTCCACGAAATCCCTGATTTCCCGATTCTCGATTTCACGATGGATGACCTTTCCTTTCGGGAAATTTCCCGATTGCATTGATCTCCACCACGCATCCTCCTATATTGGATGGTCCTGATTTCTCCTATGATTTCAAGACTTGATCTGTTACGGACGTCTCGTCTCCAGGATTCACGATTTTCCGAATCCCGTAATGCCGATGGACTCTCCTATCAGGATTTTTTTCGAAAGCCTCGATCTCTGCCACGCGTCCCAACAGATGGATGGCTCAATTCTGCTTTGGGGGTTTCATCGTAGAGATTCCCGATCCCTCGTTTTGACGAGATGACGTCAGCTGGGCCCCATAACAGAGCTTTCCTCCTTTCGGGATTTTGGACTTCGCAATTCCGAAATGCTCGTGCTTCTTGTCCTCAGGATTCACGAAACGTCGAATCCCAATATGCCGATGGCCCTTTCCTTTTAGGAATTTCCCTAAAGGCCTAGATTGTTGCCATGCATCCCCTTATGGCAGACGGTCCTCGTCGTTTCGCGATTTCGCGACTTACGACTCCAAATTCCCTGTCAACTGAGAACCCCGATTGTCGAGATGCCGACAGTTTCCTCGATGTTCGCCACGTTTCCAAACAAATGGACGACTGTGATCTTATCGCTATTTCGTGAATCACGATTTCACGACTTTCTCCATGGAGTGTCTTTCATCAACAAGACCTCCGATATCTCAAACTCCGAAATGCCGATGGAGTGATGGCTTGGATCTGTTGCCACCTGTCCTCTGAGATGGATGGCTCACAATCCTCTCGAGATTTTGCAACACGTGATGTCAGGATTTCGCATATCGGGGTTTTGGAGTGAAATTACCTTTGCTCGTCCAACTCCCGATTCTCGATTTTGCGATCAGATCAGATCAATGACTCACGATCTATCTCGATCCAATGGTCCAGATGATGTCGGGATTTCGTGACTTCACAAGTTAGAAATTTCTCCTGTGCGCTCCAGAGGACTAAACCTCGTGCGCTTTCTCGTTGATCCAACGGCTATCGGTCCTTTGCGCAAGATCTAACGACTGAAACTCTTTCTCCTTTTCCACGCTCTCTTCATCCCTTTTGAACTGGTTTCCTGCTCTGGATCCATTTGCAGGATGAATCTTACAGCCTTAATGGCTGTTCTTTGCACACTAGATGCGTTCTTTGCTCCCATGGAAGAAAGATTCACGAATCTTTCAAAGATTTGAAAGAATTTCATGAGTTCTTTGTTCTCTGTTGCAGTCTTTGATAGATTAGAGAGAATTCCCGTAAATCTTTAAACGATTTTTCCTTCTGCTGGAATCTTTAATGAATTTGAATGAATTCTTCGAGTTCTTCAAATGTTCCTGCGGCCTGCAGCTCTTCTTCGTGAATCTTTGATGATTCTTGAAAATTACAAGAATCTTTAAAGTTTCTTCTTCTGCACTCTTTTCATCCTCGATCTTTTGAGCGTTGTACGCTCTGCTACGTTGCGTGAGCTTCTTACGGTGATCTTCCTCATGGAAGTTTCCCGCGAGGATCTTTCAAGAGTATGACGGATAGCTCTCCAAGCCTTGTGAAAATTCTGTGTCTAATGCTCTCAAGATCCGTGAAGCTTTGCGGTATTTGAAGATCGTATTGCTCTCTAGCCTGTGTGAAGAGGCTTACTGCTGAAGCTCTGATACCATGATAAAATGTGAAGCAAGAAATGCAGAGAGAAAGAATAGAATAGTATATTGGAATGTATGAATAAGAATACAATTAGAAGATGTGAATGAAGAGCTACTATGCAATGGAAGATGGCTGAGCTAAATAGGCTCAAGCAAATCAAGAATAGAAAGTATAGCTGGCCAGGACAGCTGGCAGTGTACATTCAGCCTGTTGAGGTTACATTATATTTAACAATTTTGAGTGGGAGATAAGCCATAAGAAGGCGACGACGACCCTTAAATGTCTAAAATGATTATCAATGCCAATGGAAACCCCTAAAAATTTGTCTTTCACGTTGTCTTTAACTAGTTGCATCTATTACAGTTGTTTATGCTCCCTTATTGTGTGTTTTTTCAATTTCTATTGTAGTTTNACGACCCTTAAATGTCTAAAATGATTATCAATGCCAATGGAAACCCCTAAAAATTTGTCTTTCACGTTGTCTTTAACTAGTTGCATCTATTACAGTTGTTTATGCTCCCTTATTGTGTGTTTTTTCAATTTCTATTGTAGTTTTCAGATTTTTGTAGATGTTTAATGTTCTATGCTCTATAAGATATATGTTTTTTTGGTCTTCTATATATTATAAAATCTGTAAGTATTAGGATCTTCCCTAAATTATGACATGTACTTTTCCAGGTTGGTTTCCTTGAGTATGCATTTGTTTAACCACAAGCTACAAGAGGTAAATTTTAATATTATGTAGGATGGATTACAACAATTGTGGAGCAGGCATTATTGCACTCATTTTATATAGAAATTCTTTTTCATTTTTATTTAACCCATATATGTGTAGTTATGTATATATTTTGGGACTGGCATGCAAAAGTACAACATTGGTGAATAAAGATAGTGGAGAGAGTTGAAAGGTGTGTAAGCTTCTCCATCAAAATTGAATTTTTTGTATTTGAACAAGGTGAGATTAGATTTTGACATCACTTTTAAGTTTTTCCAAAGAAGTGTCTCCTATTTGTTTCCTTGATATTATTTCATGTTGCCATTCATCTTGTTTGGTCTTAAGATAATTTTATTCTTTTGTTGTTTGGGTTAAGCTAATTAGATATAAATTCAGAGTTACATGGTATATAGTTTTAGGGATAATCTACATGTAAATTTATATATAATTATATGGAGTTAGAGATTTACATTGTTCAAGCCTTGGAAACTTGGAAATAACTTATGGATTTTATGTTTGTACATTTCCATTTCAACAACCCCCCTAAATTTTCTTACGTAGCTTCATTCATACTTATTCATAAATTTAGATATGAACCACGAACTTGTCTACAGAGTCACATCGGCAAGGTTGTTAGTTGTAACTGCTTCATTGGGTTGTCACTGCATACATTGTTGTATACTCTATGAACCGTTTATAACTCTAGTAGAAGACACATTTTCAAATTTTTACTATAACCAATATTGGTAGGGAAAGTATTTTTTTCACTAGAAATAGAAATTATCACAAGTGTAATTGAGTAGAAACTTATTTATTGTGCATTGTCTAAACTTTTTTTTCTTCGTATATTTCTACCAAAGTTCCCCTGACCACAAAATACATATGTATTATATGGAAAATCATAGATTTTTTTCTAGTATTCATTTATGCCATTGGCGGGGTTGTTTGAATTCTTTGTGTTTGCACTATTTATATTTACAACACACTATTGATAGAAATGTTTGTTAATCCATGTTGCAATCATGCTAAAAGGTGTTACATTGTTTAAATTTATATAATGATTACTCTAGATAAAGCTTGCATAAAAATAGTTTACATAGTCCTAATGAAGAAAGACCCAAATATTAACAAATCCAACATATCTAGAATGAAATCCTATTCAATCCTATTATACATCTTATCAAATTGCATCTTCGAAAAAGGGATTTTCCCCCAAATTCACGAGCCAAATTGACACCCTCCCAAGTTGTGACCACACTAGTACAAATTGGATAACTTGTTACTAAAACAACAACTAAAAATCAGATATATACAACTATTTTTTAGTCGATGACTAATGGTAGCAAATTCGCAGTCTCTTTTCCCCCAACTGTCTTTTAGTGGTATCTCGCTTAGTCATTAATTGACAATTAATGACTAAGCGAGATACGACTAAAAGTTAGTCGGGGGAAAAGAGACTGCAAATTTGCTACCATTAGTAGTCGACTAAAAAATAGTCATATATATCTGATTTTTAGTTGTTTTTTTAGTAACAAATTACTCATTTTGTACTAGTGTTCTCTTTCTTCTTTCTCTCTCTCTTCCTCTTCTTTATTTCCTACTTTTTTTTTCTTATCTTTTCTCCTTTATCGGTGATCATGATCCTTTTCCCTTGTCGATGTATCAACCCCAAAAAGAATATTTTCCACCAATGTATCGACATCGGGATGTCTTTTCCCCATTGACATATCGGTGCCAAAAAATCATTCTCCATCGATGCGTCGGTGCCAGAATCTGTTTTACTTACTGACATATTGACGCCAACATCACATTCCTCACCAGTGTATCAGTGACATAATATATTTTCCTCGTCGACGTATCAGCGTGGAATACTCTTTCTTCATCGATAAAAAATCATTCTTTTTCGTTGGTGCATCAATGAAAAATCCACTTTTCTCACCAATGTATTGACAACAAAATCGCATCATCTCACTGATGTATCGGTGACCTAATCACATCTTCTCACTAACGTATCGAAAACTGAATCACATCTTCTTGCCGACGTATCAACCACTGAATCACATATTTTCGTCAACATTTTGGTGAACGAATCACATCTTCTCGTTGATGTATCGATGATGGAATCACATATTTTTGCCAACAGTTTAGAGACAAAAACACATTTTCCCATTGAAACGCTTCCTTCATCGGTGGCTTCGTAAAATATTTTATTGTTGATGTATCACCAAAAGATTTATTTTCACTATCGATACACATTGTATCGATGAACAAAGAATATCTTTAAACTTAGCCGATTTTTGTGATTTTTGGGCTCACGACTATCGTAGTTGTCAAGAAAATTCTTGACTCAACCTCTTAACCAAATTCAACCCATGCAAGCCGCATTTGACCCCAAAATCAACTAGGTTGATCTGTGCAACAAGAAATCAACGCAAAACTGAATTTCAAGGGGTTTTGAACTCAATTACTCTACTGGACGAAGTTCAAATTCACCCCCTAACACATGTGCAATTGCCACATACTTGTTATTTACGATCTCTAGAACCAAAACCCATTTGCTGACTTGAAATTTTCGACATATCCAATTCAATTTTGATTGATATACACCCAAAAATTAGGGATTTTGCTCAATCTAAAAATTTTCCCCAAATAAAACACATTAACAACTCTATATGTGTTGTAGCAAGCCTTGTAAGCCCAATGTTGTAACCTATAACCTATAGCTCGAATATCAATTGTAAAGAACCATGCATGTTAAACCCACTTAAAAAAATGTATTTACACAATAAACCAACAACATGCAACATTCTAACTTATTCATGCATCTAATATCATAAATTAAAAACACCCATGTAGGCAGGCATTATCAAACAAACCCCAAAAAATTCAAATTAAACATTTTACAAAGTGGAATTAACATTTAAAACACAACAGAAAACTTTTCTTTAAATTGATGAACCGACTAGTTGCGTACATGAGACGTTTCGCCCAATCATAGGTGTTGTTGTTCCATTTATCTCAATAACATGCCACCTATGAGCTAAGGATATGAGTCCACAAGGAGGTATGGCCCTCTTGGTTGTCCACTCTCCACATTCAGTATCCCAAAACAAGGGTTCTACTCCAACAGTAGTTCCAATCCACCATCTCTCTTCCCCTCAACTTTCACAACTCAAGGAATGGGGTCCCTCTTCTCTTCCATGCAGTCCCTCATGCCTTCCCACTTACCTCTAGGGTTCCAGTGCACTTGATTGGCTAGGAATGTCAGAGCTAGGGACTCCGGGAACTCTTAACTGCTCCAGGAGTTCTCATAATGACATTCTCAAGGCTCTTGAGCCATTTCCTCAATAGGAAATGTCACTTACAAGAGTGAAACCTTCATTATAGGCTTACAACCTCATTTTCAACATAAAACTCATCCCAACAATGGTTGTCCTTAAGGATAGCATGGCTAGTTCTCTTTTTCCAGCACTCATCCCTCCTCTTACTCTCCAAAACCAACATGAAAAACTGACCCAAGAATGAACTCGAATTTCCTTTTCTTCTCATGCAAGATTGACTCACACATTTTCCAAAAAGTGGTTGTACTCAACCCATGTTGTTATAAATTGGGTGAGTTGACCTTTCCCACCTACCACTCTTAAATCACTTTAATAACTCTTTGATATTTCTAAGGGAATAAACATTATAATGAAATGGATTAATTATTAGGAATGGGTAACCCCTTGGACCCATATTTAGTCGCCTCTCTTGTGGAATCATAGCCCCCTTCATCACCATCCCTCTCGTACCACAACCAACAATAATTATTTTTATTAATAATTTTAATGTACATTTTACATAGCTTGGCCCCTGGACATATCAATTCATATGGGCTATCCCGCTCAACCATATCGGCTCACCAACCTAATTAATATTTTCACAATTACATTATAGTTGTGGGGATTATAACTAGGGATATTACACCATTGTCGAATATTAGGTTGTATCGATAGTCCATTCTGAAAGAAAATGAAGTGAAGAAGCAGTTGTAGCATTTGTTGGAGTAGGTTTTGATTCAACCAAGCACCTCACCTTGTGCGTCACCTATCATAATTGTACGAAGGATGTGACTTGGAAAATGTGTATCGACTACAGAGCATTGAACACAATTACACTAAAAAATCAGTACCCTCTACCCTAGATCAATGATCTGTTAAATTAGTTGTAGCGCACAATATTTCACCAAGTTGGATCTCAAATCAGGATACCACTAGGTACGCATCAAGGAAGAAGACATCTATAATACTACCTTCAAGACAAGTAAAGGTTTGTATGAATGGTTAGTCATGCCATTTGGTTTATGTAATGCACCACCTACATTTATGAGACTGATGAATAATGTATTACACCCATATCTAGATTCATTTGTTATAATCTATTTGGATGATATGTTGGTTTATAGTGCTACCTGGGTGGAGCACATCTCATGAAGGTGTTAGAGACTTTGAAGAATCACCAACTACTAGGTAATCTCAAGAAATGTGAGTTTTTTCAACAATCTTTGGTGTAATTAGGGTATGTGATCGGTGGAGGGGATCTAAAGATAGATCCTGCAAATATGGAGGCCATCGTGAAATAGTCAGTTCCTGCAAATGTCACTGAAGTTAGGAGTTTTCACTACAAGGAGAACACCTTCTAATAAAGGTTTTTGCGGAGGTTTTTAGTGTTACAAAATTTGGCAAGATTTTCAAAAAAATCTCTACTACAACCTCCTCTATTCGCTGTGAAGGTTTTAGCGGAGGTCTTAACGGATGTTCCATAAAACAAAAAAAAATTGGACGAGTGGAGGTTGTAGCGGATGTTTTTTTTTTCGGTGTTTTTATTGTAAAAATGCACTGGTGTGCCATTAAATGAAACACATTGGAGCATAGAAAAACCTAAAACACACCGGAATGATATTACATAAAATGCCTCAGAACATACATAAAACAAAAAAAGCACTAGTGCACTATTACATAAATTCTTGGTGCGAACATAAACAAAATCCCACCAGGCACCATTAAATGAAAATACCTCGGTGCATAAATAAGACAAAAAATGTGTTGATCCGCCATTACATTACTACCTCAGTGCAAACATATGAAACAAACGCACCGAGATGGTTATGGTTAATATGCCCTAAATTCCCATTTTGTTATATGCAACTTCGGTGCGCTTGTATTTTATTTATTATACGTTTCGGTGCGTATACTAGCAGAGTGTGCTTGTATTTTATGTTATATGCCTCGAGCGTTTGTATCATTAAATGCATCGAAGCGTTTAAGTTTTTTAAAGCATCGATGTTGTTATTATATTTAAATAACCAATGTGTATTTATCACATGTCTACCATAGAATTTCAAAACGATATATATTATCACACATTTTATGCACCAATGATTCTATATAATTAATATGTACCAATGCTTTAGTAGTCTTAATATGCACCGATGCGTATAACCCCTACTATTTTGTGAGTTCATAAGAATGCACCGATATGTATATATTTTAATTTATTGTTTTTCTTACAATTTTTTTTTATAATCATATTATTTTTTATATTTTTGTTATTGCACTTTGATATAATGAAAACATGAATGTTTTATCCAAGGGATTACATCTCTATTATTTGCAAGAATGTAAATCATTCACATATTAATTAATCAGTTATTTGCAACAATGTAAATTATTCACATATTAATTAATCAATGCAACATTTTGCAACATTTGACAATGCAATAAAATAACAAACTCATTTTACTATATATGAATACGATACCCATGGTCATACAAAATGGGGCAATGTAAAGGTCCACAATAATCGGAATGGAACCAATATGTAATTGTTATAGTTATTGGTAACATGTCCTCATGCAATTGGGACATTGTGTCCACTACATTAAGCAAAAATATCCTCAATTTTTACAGACCGATATTACAAAATTGCATACAACTTGCAACAACATTCAATTATATCGATTGCCATTCATCACTTGAACTATTGTCGTTGCTTGAGTTGTACGCATCCCTCATTTGTTGATCAGTTGTAGGTGATATTGTACTTTGGTTATCTAAACGGATGTTTTCTTGTTCGACTTCTCGTTGACGTTCCAACTACTCCTGTTCGATCTACAAACATAGACATAAAGTGTAATAAGTAAATCCACTTTTATAATATAGTAGAATACAATGATTGCATAAATTAAAAAATGTACCATATCAATGATTGATTCATAAACCATACACATCATTTCAAAGTCTTGCCTCATGCCAGTTATCACAAGATTTTCTGTTGACTCCTCTCCATACTTTGCTTCTTACAAGTTTAATATACCATGACAAAACATAGTCGATATAATTAATATAAAATTTTCTTCTTGTTCCATTCATTATAAAACAATGGAAGTTAAACAACATAGCTACTTACAAAATTTTCAATTAAACCTCGATACTTCAACATATAATCACAACCCTTAGTTAACCCAATGTTGATCAATTATTCAATTGACTCTTCTTTGTATGTTAGCACCTATTAGTAGACATCCATGGATTAATGTAAATTAATTATTCAAATATAAAGATCACAAGAAATATGAAAACTTAAGTAACTTCTAAATGTAAGTACTCACAAACTTTGTTATCAACCCTTTTTTTCATTGTCGTCTTGTCTTATGAGTTGATTAGGTTCCATTTTGTTTTCTTTTCTGCAACAAAACAATTGAAAATTAGTATTTAATATGATAAATAAATTCGATGTTCACAAAAGAATAAATAAATGATCACATACCTCTGATGCACATTGTTGTTGGGATGCATCCTCCTATGATGTGATTATGTTCATTTCTTTTACCACCTCCTTGTACACTCTTTTAGACATCCCTACTAGCATGTATTGGATTTCCCCTAGTTTGTTGCTTGGAATTTTAATAATCTTCTTGAAAAATGAAAACAACACAATAAAGTTTTTAAATGGACATGAAAGTAAATATATCAAAAAAAAATAATTTGGTAATATTGGAACATATTATAGAAAAACATGTTTAGTAATAATACCTTTTATATGACTCTTTTTTGTTATTGTAAGTTTTTGATATTGCAAGTCTCGCGAGTCTTATTGACCATGGCTCTGGAAACACTTCTTGTAGTAAACGTATAGCCTAATTCTTAGAGTCATTGGATTTATTTTTGTATTGTAAGTGGACATGATGTCTATATGCTCTTTCCACTATATCCCTCAAGTCTCTGTACAAAAAAATTCCCCTCTCATTAACTTCAAGCACCACTCTAGATGAACTGATGACCAAGTTGTCATCATCATTTACATCCTTAAAAAAATTTGTCCTCTTATGATGAGATTCCATTCCCTCGCCATCAGCCGCTACATAACATTAAAAAAATTTGAAATCAAGTGTTTAAAACTTACTAGTGATTAATTTTAAGAAATTCATTTTTAGTAAAAGTCAAAGAAAAACTTAATGTTGATTACCTTTCGATCCACCTGTTTCCTCTCTTTACAACATTTCCATAAATATTTTATGCTCTTTTGCACTCAAATTGTGAACAATCTTATCGAGTTTCTTCAATTTTTTGCTCTGCGTAACATGCATTAACCAATACACATCATTGATTTAAACTTACAATATTTTAAATTATATATTAACCTTTTAATAAAACTTAAATAACTTGTCTGCCTCTTTTCTTGGGATGAGCTACCACCACTCTTGTTGCAATAAAATGTTTTCTTTGAACTTCTATCAGCCATATTGTATCAAAAAAACATGGAATCATGAGAAATAGAAATTATGAAATTTTATACAATCGATTATTTCAGTGCGCTTCATTAAACAAAATGCACCGAGGTGTCAATAATATACTCGCACCAACATGTAATACTAGTCATTGCGCACCGCTAACCCATACACATATGATACAAAATCAATAATATTTATTTTTTTGACCACTCAATGCTTTACACAGATATGTGTGCCCTGGTGCACTTTTCTATTCATTGAGCACCCAGGCGATTTTCTTGTATAGGGTGCACCAGGGCGATTTTCTTGTACAAGGCGCATCCAAGTGTCTTTTCTGTACACTATGTATTGTGGAATTTTTTTTTTGAAATTCATTGACAATGAAAGAGTTGACAATGTTTGGGATCTGATGCAATGAGTGGTACCATTGCAATGAATACCAAACGTCACATATGCAACTAAATAATCCCTAGAATTTCTTATTTGCAGATTTGTATGTGCCCTACAGATGCCTTCTAATTTTGTCTCTTCAAAAAAATCCGACGACTCCAAAGTATTTCGTGTTAAATCTCTCTTTCACAAATCTTCCCTTTAAATTCTGGCAAAAAAATGAACTAATGAATAGTGTTTTCATTTATAAACAAATACGTTTTGAAAAATGAAATTCCCTCTCTTTTTTCACTATTTTTTTTCAATTAGTATGTAAAAACACTTATTAAACTATATATTTTAAAAATTAAGTTTGTAGTCAAACCAATGCACCTCATTGAATAGTGTGTCTCAGTGCGTATATAGTAACAAATGCACCGATACCAATTTTAGCGACATAATAGAAATGCAAACCTCCATTATTAAAATTTATGGATGTTTTGGTTTGCGGAGCTTGTAATGGATGTGATGGTTCGGTGCATTGCAAAGTTTGTCGCTCCAGTGTGTTTTGTATATATATAATCACCAGTGTGTTATAAAATACATAAACGCATCGATAAATTTTAATATCGAATTCTTGCACGTATTGATGATGGTTTTGGCTCAAATGAAGGGAAATGAATTACAATATCAAATGGCCAATACTTTTGATTCTAGCTCATTCCATATCATTGAAAGTTTGTCAACTTCTTCCACACCATTTGAAGTAAGTCTATAGTTTATTTATAATTCATTTATCTAATTGAAATTAGGTCATTTATGCACGTGCATTTGAATTATTGTTCAATGAATTTTGTAGGATCATAAATTTGGATTGAGTTCAGATGAGAAAGATATTCCATTGGTGCAAAAATGCCACAAGCTCTTATCAAGAGAAAGATACCGTAGAAAAATGTTTGATGAAAATGGACAACTGCTTTACCTTGCCAATTGTAACATGCCATCTTCCAGTAACCTGCAACTTGGGTCAACAGTAATACATTGTGAATTGGATCTCTTTTATGGCATGCCAGTGGTATGTGGTTGTTCAAAATGTAAAGGGTTGAATAAGAATGTTTGACGTGTAATATTGTCTCATTATATTAATGATCAAATACCCAAAGTTTATGGTATAATATCTCTCACTGCGGTTAATAATCCAATAGGTGATATAGAAAAGACACATAGAAATAATTCCATGTGCTCCTTTTTTGAAAAGTTGGAAGTCAGATCAACTATGTTTCCTCCTAAATTATCCAACTTGTCTCCTTTTTTTGAGTCAATGGAGAATTCTTATAGTGAGCCAAAGTATGATATCAATACTACCCAAAACATCACTATTAGGAGATCAAAAAAATTGTATGAGCTAAGGGAAAAAATTTCCAAGTACACACAAAAGTTTGTTCAATTGTTGGAAGCCAGTGATGACTTCCCTCTTCCTATCCATCTACAAACTAAATACCAAACTAGTTACAACTGATCTTTCTATGGCACTTGGCTATCGTCCATGCATGTGCTTGATGTTGGAACCGAATTCTCTTTTTGTGGTAATATTTATATGATTTCCAAGTCTAAAATAGGTGTTGCAAATCTTTGGTTGTTTATCATTTCACATCTATTTGTTCCTCCCAAAGAATCAATGGCACTTATGCCATTTTGTGATTCTCTTTATAGTCAATTTGGTTACTTAAATATTGTCAAATACAAACATAGCATTTCCATGTATATTATGTGCATGAATGGTTATGATTTTGGACACTTCAACAGGAAAAACCTGTTATATATCGGTGATTGTCCACAAACTCATGGGAACATTGCAAGGTTCATAAATAGTTGTAGGACCTCATTATTTAGTGCAAATTGTTCCTATGAGGAACACTCCAATGACAATGAGTTCTTTCTGAAAATGAAGGAATCTAGATTTGTTGTTGTGCATGCAATACATAGTTTGTCTCCTCGTGACGAGTTGTTAATAAACTATAACTTTCGTAGACCACCAATGGTTCTTCAAAAATGCCTTGCATTGGGTCTACCTTTAGATGTTCCCTTGGGACGTAAGAAAAAGAGGATGGAGTAATTATATTTTTGGATTTTCAATGGAACTAATGTAAATATATTTCTTAATTCGAAATTAGTTTTACAAAATGGTTTGTTGCATGTTACAATCATTACATCAAAGATGGGGACTAAGCTCCCTATAACTTCTATGCATGGACTTTTGTTTATTTTATGTATTTAGTTTGCTTAATTCTTTTTATATTTTTATATATTAATAATGAACCTTATCCATTATGAGCTTTTCACACTAGGGATTATATTAGGGCCTAACATGGCCCACATGTGAAAAATAATGTCTTTTCCCTTAAATTTGGTGCTTTACAGATTAGTCTTGATGCAAAGGATCCTATAATATCAAATAGGCTTACAAAGGGAATATGTAAAGCATGACTTATTTAAGTATATCTTAAGATTAATTGTGAAGTGTTATCCCCCACTTCTAGGGATAACTAGGAGATCATCTCTTGAGGCCCACAGGTCCTAGACATGGAGTACCGAGAGCAAGATTGACTTTAGCATGGCCCTGGAGGGCCCACCTTTTCTTTCTTCCAACACCTTTATCTTGTCAGTAGCAACAACATCCATCACCATCGGCTTGGTCTTGTGTCAGAGATGGTTCTTGCTCCATGAGGTAATTAGTCCAGGTATCATGGTATGTGTCACTTTCATCATCAAAACCCTTGAATATGTGCATTTGATTCCTTTTGTTTCTAACAAATGCTTGGATCTTACACTTTCCCACTTGACCATCTCTGGGGGGATTGACAGGATGCCCTAGTAAGCGTGTGTCATTAGGTTTTAGAATGCCACTGGAGGGGATTTCTAAAAATCCATCGTCCACTCCCTTCACAGCACCACTTTTTCATCTTGCTTCCCGCTCACCTATCCCATTCCACTTGTCCGAGCAATGGGTTGATCTATTTACAGAATTGCACCTTACCTCGTGGGAAGAAGGGGCTAAAGGCCCAGAAGGTAAAAGCAAGATCCTCTGCCCTCACTACACCCACTTGCTTGGACATCCCTTGACCACATCACCTACTTTCATGGCTTGGATGAGGTCTCTTCTGGAAACTTTCCTTTTCCAGTGGACACTAGCCTAATAGGATGCCCTGTCATTTTCTCGAAATGTGTATTGCAGGTTTGTGTAATGTCTTTGAGCTTTGACTGATGTATTAGGGATTTTATGCACGTGTTTAATAATATTGATGATGAGATGTGATTGACATTGCTATGATCCCTGTGACTGCTAAGCCCACAGAGGGTGTAGCTGTTGATGTGGAGGATCATGCCCGACAGATAGGTACCATTTGGACTGGTACACATGGGGAGATGATCAGTTCGGACCTCCATGGGGCTGAAGAGCCCATCAAATGGATGTTGATACCCCAGCAGGGGGAAAAGACAGGACATAGATGGATCAGGGGCTTTGCACCGAAGAAGAGGAGGACGTTCCACCAGAGGCACCCTGACAGAGATTGACCTAAGGGGGTTGTACCCTTTCAGTGGAATGTTGGCCTTGGAAGGCCTAGGACATCACCCATGAGGTCCATGATGTCATCCCTACTTCATGGACATTTTCAGACATGGATAGGGCAGTTAGGCACGTGTGGCAGCTTGGAGAAGCCTAAGGGGGGCTAACGTTTTGCTCTTGGAGGCTGCATTTGCCCTAGAAGGGGATAAATTCACCCTAGAAAGGGGATGATGTCCTTCTGTTGCTTGATTAGGGTTTTAATTTTTCATTTAATGTAAAACAATATGATTTTTAATATTTTGGCCTCGTCGGCCTTTTTATGACCTAAAAGTAAAATTAGGTCATTGATACAGTATATATTGAGGGTTTTTACTCTCATTTTTTCATCATCTTTCACTCACTCATTAGTGAGGTCTGAAATTTGCACTAGAATTGGGTTATTTGGCTGAAATTGTGAGGTGCATTTGTCAAAGGAAGACTTTCTTGGCATATTTTGGCATTTCTCTTGGTGGAAGGTGTTACAACTAGGGTTTGCTATGCTTTTCTTGGTGATATGTAAGTGAATTTATGCAAAACTTCTTGATTGAATGGTTGTTTTGTTATTTCTTACATATATTGTTATAAATTTGCTGAATAAACCCTATGTGACAAGCACACATGGTAGGTCCTTATATCATGTCCCCATTAAGAGATTTTTCAGCCACTGTTTGAAGAAGGAAAGAGCCTAGCCGTAGCTACACTCTTCTTCTCTCTTCATTTTTTGCTAGCCATTTCTATTTTTCAAGCTAAGAAGAAGGAGATGCATCAAAGCTTAGTTCTTCTACACTTTGGTCTGATTTCTTCTAGGGTTTGTTGATAAAGCCTTGTTGTAGCAACACTTTCCTTTCCAAACCCTCCTGTCTTAGTTTTATGCTATTTTCTCAGCTAGCCGTTATTGCCATTGAGTTAAGGAAGGAGGAGAGAGCACCGAGGCCTAGTTCCCCTATACCAAGGTGAGCCTCTCTCCCCCAGGGTTTTGACTTTGAGGCCTTGCTCTAGCAACACCTCAAAGCTTCACCTTCCAGTCCTTAGTCGTATTATCTTTTTATCCTTTAGCTCCTACGTCCTCTACTTTTGACTCCATTAACCCTACAAGACTGATCTAAAAACCTTTTGTCTTGAGTGTACTTGATCACAAAAACTCTCAAAACTTTGAATCAAACTCTAACTACTAACCCTAGCTTATAAACTAACCCTATTAACCTACTGTTGTCGTCATCCCTTGACATAATATCATTTGTGCAGCTAATGTTTGTCCTATAAGAAATTGAATGGTAGTTTAAAGGCATTAATTTAATGAAGTGTTGATTGTTGCATTGAATGCCACGTTTACTTAGCATTTATTGAAGAAGTGAAAATATATTTCATTGCTATTTTATAAGCATTGACTTTGTCAATATTTATTATCAAATTTCTTATATGTGTATCAGATAGTCATTGATCTATATGAAGTACTAACCAAGTGATAAAGCTTGCATATATTAGTTTCTTGTTGCTTTGTCTCAGGCAGGTGCATCTCTCTTTTCTTGGTTATAATTTTTTGTTGGCTATTAGTCGAACTATCTGCTCAGTGGTGACTTGTGAGGGGGGAAACTTATCTTTGTCTTACAATCCTTTGCCTTCTCAAAACCCCAGGTCACCGAGGATGTCTCCCCTAGGCCTTACCTCCCTAAACAGAAAGAACCATCCCATTGAGGTGACATTGGGTGGGATTGGTTCTAGTTACGCTAGTTTGCCCTTTCTTCTCTAGCCTTTTATCCTTACTACAAACTGCGCGATAACATGAGGGACAAATGATATTTCTCTATGAGTTATTTAATAAGACATATGTATTAATAAAATTATTTTGATTACATGATTACAAAAAATATGAGAATGAATATTAGTAACTGTAGAATTTACATAGAACACTAATGTCATAGGATGGATGAACATTATGTAAAATTAAAAATTTTGGGAGGGAAAGTATCATATGTTCACGTTATATAATGACTTTATGTCAAATTTTATTTTTTGTTAAAAAAAATGGTGGTGGTTGGGACTGCATAAACCAATTAATTAAATTCATCATTTCGAAATCATTTGTCATTGTGTTTCATTTTTACAATATTTTTAAATAGTTTACAAAAAATCATCTTTGATGAAATTGCATGCATCTATAGATCTATAGGACCGATGTAATGGAAATGACCTTTTATCTCTTGATCATCAACCTGGCCTCCCTCTATATAGAATCGATCCTCTGCCACTCCCTTAGCACTCTAGACTACATCTCCTCCTCTGCGAGCCACTCGACTTTCTCCATGATATTGTTCTCATCATCGCTATCGCTATAATAACTGGCATAAATTTGATTGTAGATCGTGTACCTAGACCTCCTCTTCTTCATCTCAGGGGGCTTATCAAATAGCTCTTTGAAATTGGGGAGGAATTTCTCAGACGCACTTGTGCAATTGATTATTGGAAGATGGCATGTTACAATCTTCCAGCAATCAATTGTACAAGTGCAGCTGGGAAATTCCTCCCCAAGGTCAAAGATCTATTTGATAGGCCCTACGAGGAGAAGAAGAGGAGTTCTATGTGTGTGATATACAAATGAATTAACACCAGTTATTATGGAGACAACGATTACGAGAACGATATCATGGAGAAAGTCGAGTGGCTAGTGGAGGAGCAGATGCGGATCAGAGTGCTGAGGGAGTGGCAAAGGATCAATTATGTCTAAAATTAGGCCATGTTGATGATCAAGAGCAAGCACATCATTTTCGTTAAGCTGATCCTATTCAAGGAAGATGATGATGTAGCAGAAGAAATGAGAGAAAAAGACAAGGGAAACCAACAGTAGAGAGATCGAGAGTTTGTTTCCCATGTTCCCCTTCTGGACGAGAAAATGATCGAACACATGGTTGTGGAGAAGAAGAAGCATGATGAACTTCTTAGTAAGTACATGGGTGAGGATCTCATTGAGGAGTAGGCCGGGTCCAAGGAAATGATTAATTTTAACGGTAAGACATGCTAACAAAGTTTATGGATCATCGGTTGTTTTTCCAAATGAGATTCTTAACTTCTATTAAATATACAATATGGATCTTAGGTCAATCTTGAGGTTGACATAGTTTTATAATTAAGACATCCACTAGGGTCCTTTCTTGTTGAACATGGAAAAGGGGAACTGGGAAGCTTCAATTGTAGAGCTTGGCATTCCTAATTATGTCAAAGTAGGGGCCAAGATGAAGGACTTGGAAGGGAATGAAGTTTATGTGCTCGGTGCACAAGAAAGGGCCCTAGTTACAAATACTTCGAAGCTAGAAAATTACACCCCATCCTCAAAGAGCTATTTGATAAGCCCCATCAAGGAGAAGAAGAGGAGGTGTAGGTATGCGATCTACAATCAAATTGACGCCAATTCATATTATGGATACAGGAATGACAAGGAAGGTATCTTGGAAAAAGTCAAGCAGTCAACAAAAAAGGAGATGCGAGGAAGAGCACTGAGGAAGTGGTATAGGATTGAGTCCATGCACTAAATTATCAAAGGCACTGAAGAGTGACCTATGTTTTTTCCTTTACAAAGCAAAACCTCTACAAAATTTAATTATGGAGGTTTACATATGTATATTTTGAATAAAATTGTTTTTTTCTTTTGGCTACTACTATTGCTATTACTGCACTCTTTGTTATCGACATATCTGATTCACATAAAATTATTTTAAAGAACATATATATAGATAAAATAAATTTAAAATATAAAACACAAACATATATAACTAATTTGTATTTATCAAAATTTGAAAATAGTTTTTGTTTGCAAAAAAAAGTAGAAAAGCAAGCAGTTCTCTTAACAAATACATATGCATCACATCTTGTGCACCATATCTGACATTAGGCACCGAATAGACATCTATTAAATATAATGCACCAGTGCATCATTGTTAGTCGAGCATCGACATCTATAGTGACGTGTTGTGATATATAGCGCATGGGTTAAGGGTTGGTGTTAAACCACACAGTGCATTGGATTATATTAAATGCACCGACTCTCTATGTTAGTTCATGCACCAAATGCTTTTAACCGATGTGTTGTCTTTTCATGACGCACCGTTAACAGGTGCATTTTACAATGTGCACCAAAATGATAATTTTTAAACTATTTTTCCTAGTACAACTTAATCGCCTCGGTGCATTTAGTTTAAAGTAACGCATCAGTATGCATTGATACCGATGCCTTTGTATTATAATGCACTAGTGATAGGGAATCCCATAAAATTAACCAAGATGGTAAATTATTATGTATTTTGCTCGATGTATTGTAGTACACATTATTGGTGCAATTTATTTATGTGACGCACCACAGAGGAAATATGTGCTTCAAAAACTTGGCGATGTGTTCGATTAAAAGAATGCACTGATGTGTTTATCTTAATTGGCGCACTTCCCAACATCTTAGTGGTGCTTACCATAAGAGGTAGTGCACTGCAAATTTGTGAAAATTCGGCCCAGTTTCATGCTCTTTACATTATCGGTGTGTATTTTTTATCCATCCTCACCGACCGGTGAAATTATTGAATATAATTTTACGCGGTGTGATGTGTTAATATAAATGCACTGGTGCTACCATGCTATTGGAGCACCGATGTTTTGTTTAACGATGCATTATGTTGTCGATAGCACCAGTTACAGGGTATCCATCAAAACGACATAGCGAGCTGATGCAAGGTGTTACTATTAACTCATCGATACCACCGTGATAGTGGAGCATCATCCTTTTGTTCCTCGGTGTGTTGTAAATGTAAGTGCACCAGAAATGAGGTGTCCAATGAGATGCCCCACTATGAAAATTTGAGAAATATGTCCCAGAGCATTTCTGTATACAGTGACGGTGCATTGGATTACAATTATTGCACTACTTAGTTAAATTTTGTAAATTGTTATGTTAGCGGTGCAGTGAGTTAAGTGAAGTGTACCAGTGCATAATGTTAAACAACTCCGGTGCAATTGATTCAATGCATGTATTTTTTTATAAAGTATGGAGAGGCATTTGAACATTGACTTAGCCGAGTATTATTGTTACAGTACACCCCAATGCGTTTAGTTAAAATTGGTGCACCACTAGGTTAAATTTTATATATCGTTGAGCTAGTGGTGTGGTTAATGAAGTGCAATTGGTCGATGTAGGTATAATCCTAGTTTACACTAGTGTTGGGCGTTCTTAAGGACACACCATTTTGTTTTTAGTAATTTATCACGGTGCTCTAGATTGAATGACACCAACGTGAACATATATGGATGCGTCAACCATAGTGATCACTGCGTATTTAACACAGTACACACTACTATGGGGCGAGCCAAATCGTTCAAACACACCGCGTGAAAATAATTTTTTTTTGAAAAAAATGTAAAATTTCAAGCTAAATTCTAATTTTGATTGGATGAAAATGAAAATAGTATCTATCTCGAAGAGTCATGGTTGCATCGTTGAGAGGAAATGAAAACTCATGGTGATTTCCAAAATTTGGAAATCTATGGAATCCACCATTGGAGCTATCCTAGTCGGTGTAGAGCATCAGAAATAGGGAATCTTAGGAATAAAGGTGAACATCAGTGCTTTCTTGGGAATTTGGAAGCACTAGATGCATTGTAACAATGAAAATCAATTTGGTGATTTTTTTTATTTACCCTATCATGGTGCGCCCTTAGATATAATGACACATCGAGAGTACCATTCAATAGTACTAGTGTGATTTATTCGGTGCATGTAATTTTATCATAAAGTATGGTGATGCTACCAAAACATGGATGTGTCGGTGCTATATTCTTGATGAATGTCTTGGTGCATACTTTTCAAAGGTGTCAGTGTGATTTATTCGGTGCATGTAATTTTATTATAAAGTATGGCAGTCCTACTGGAACATGGACGCACCAGTTCTATATTGCTCATGATCTGACCGGTGTGTATATACCTTAAAGGTGCACCGAGGAAAAAACCTCTACAAAAACTTACAGTCCCCCACCTCCTCTATGAACAGTGATGGTGCATTTGAACATTTAATTCTTAGTGCTCTAGTTTTCAGGTGTGCACCAGGGCATTTTTACCATAAAGGCACACCAAAAAAATAAAAATAAAAATAACCTCCGCAAAAACCTCTAGCTTCCTACCTCTACTAACAGCCTCCACTATAAACGACTAAGAGAAACTTTTCCGGGGAGGTTCCATAAAAACCTCTGCAAGGAGGTGTTCTCCTTGTAATGTTTTTTGGGGTAGCACAGTACTTGCATAAGTTCATAGCTTCATTTTCAGTGGTAGTTGCAACACTCCATGCCATAACAGTGTGTGGTAAGAGTTTCCAATGGGGAAAGAATCAAAATAAGGCTTTCAATGAGATTAAAAGAAAGATCATTTGAGAAACAATTCTCACATTACCAAACTTGCAAAATCATTTCAGAGTGGAGACAGATGCAAGTGGGTATGTCATGGGAGAAATTTTGATCAAGGAGGAATGCTTATATGCTAGCATTATGAAATATTTCGTGGGTAGTTCTCAACTACCGTACCCATGACAAGGAACTCTATGACTTGGTTCAAGTTGTCAAGAAGTGGAAGAACTATATGATGGGAAAGGATACCATCATTGTTAAGGTCCTAACCCG
>SNQJ01S0105505.1:22098-43104 GCA_010110895.2 Picea sitchensis
CTTCCAAATTAAGACATACCATCAAAGCCTCAAGTACTTTCTGGAACAACGCATTTCCTCCCAGGAACAACAAAAATGGGTGACTAAGCTCTTTGGATATGATTATGAGATCATTTACAATAAGGGCAAAGACAATGTCGTGGCGGATGCACTGTCCCGGAAATATGAAGATGAAGGATCCCTTTTTTCTCTTTCCTTCATTGTACCTGATTGGCTCCAAGTTGTGCGCCAAGAATGGCTTCAAGATCCCAAAAGTTTGCATCTGATCCAGCAACTGCAGAACAAGGCTCCGACTCCATTAGGGTACTCCTGGCTCCAAGATGAGCTTCGATACAAAGGCCTCTTGTATTTAAGTAAACAATCCAAGCTCAAATCCACAGTGCTTTTTGAGCTTCATGCTACACCCACAGCGGGGCACTCAGGGTTCACCAAAACATATGACCGAGTCAAACGTTCTTTCTTCTGGGATGGTATGAAACAGGACATCCGTAATTTTGTCACTGAATGTGAGGTGTGTCAACAGAATAAGGGAGAAACAGTCAAATCTCCAAGCACCCTCCAACCGCTTCCGATTCCCCCTGCTATTTGGAAGGATATCTCTATGGACTTTATTACAGGCTTACCCAAATCGAGGAATAAATTAGTCATAATGGTGGTGGTGGATCACCTTTCCAAGTATGCTCATTTTTGTGCTCTTCCCCACCCATTTACTGCATCCACGGTGGCTCAAATTTTCATGGACCAGGTCTTCAAGATTCATGGCATGCCGCACTCTATTGTTTCCAATTGAGACCCAACTTTCGCAAGCAATTTTTGGCAAGAGCTGTTTAAGCTACAAGGCACACAATTGCATCTCAGCTCAGCTTATCATCCCCAAATGGATGGTCAAACGGAAGTTGTCAACAAGTGTTTGGAAACATATCTGAGGTGCTTTGCCTCTGAAAAACAACACCAATGGGCTCAATGGTTACCCCTCATCGAATGGTGGTACAACACGACATACCATACAGCCACTCGCATGACTCCTTTTGAAGCGGTATATGGATAGAAGCCACCTTCAGTTCTCTCATACTTATCGGGTACCTCGAAGGTCCAGGCGGTTGACAAAACACTTACAATCTGAGAGGATATCCTTCGTACCCTTAAAGAGAACTTAGTCATGGCACAAAATAGAATGAAGTAGCAAGCAAATCAAGGTCGCTCTGAATGTCAATTTTTAGAAGGGGATCAGGTGTTTCTGAGACTGCAACCATATAAGAAAACTTCCCTCAAGGCCGAGCATTGTCAGAAGCTAGCACCCAAATTCTATGGCCCTTACATAGTTCTCAAGCGTGTGGGACAAGTCGCATATCAGTTAGCTCTGCCCAGTCAGTCAAAGCTACATCCTGTTTTTCATGTTTCATGCTTGAAGAAGGTGATTGGAACCAGGTGCCAAATTCAAACCAACCTTCCAGAGTTAGCTGAAGAAGGATCCATTTGGCTACAGCCAGAAGCAGTTTTGGACCAGCATGAGCGTCGCCTGTGTCAAAGAACCATCAAGGAAGTGCTAGTACAGTGGAAATATATGACTCTAGCAGATGCCACTTGGGAACCAACTACCATTCTGCAGTAGTTTCCACATATCAAGCCTTGAGGACAAGGTTGTTTTTAAGGGGGCGGACATGTTAAGGTCCTAACCCGCACATAGGTATATCAATGTATTCAGATGTAATAAAGGTCAATATTAATAAGGCCTTTCAATAAAATAGAATAAGGCGAATGTAAGAAGACCTAATAGAAGCTTCTGCTTCTAGAAGGATCTTCCTCTCGATGCTTCTCTTAATAGACATATTTAGTATAAATAAAGGTCGAGGGTATGAGAACCCTATCTTGGAGATTATTGTAACAAAGTGTTGCTCAATTGGAGGTTGCCCCCTCGAAGAGGCCTGTGAACATTGCTTTTTGAATCAAAGTGCTATTTCTATTGCTATTTTTATATCATTTCTGTGTATTGTGAAGATTATACTGGATATTTTACTGTTATTCTGCCCTTTCTAGCATTTTATTTTTGTTCTGCATATTTTATATATCTGGTTTCTTGCAATCATCCACATATATCACTAGCCACTACAATATTTGCAAGCCCAAAGTAAGTTACAACAAACCAAAAATTGCAAGTGGATGAATTTTTTACAGCAATTTCATCTAGTCATCAAGTATAAGAAGGCTAGCACAAACAGATTGGCAGATATGCTTTCAAGGCCACTCGCATCCAAGATTACAACTTTGGTAAATCTGATGCATATGGAGTCTTTTACCCATGATGCATACAAAGAGGCATGCATAGAAGATGAGGACTTCAAAGAGGTGTTTCAGTAGCTATAGGGACAAATTCATGTAGAAGAAGGTGACTACAAGGTTGACTATCATTTCCATAATGGGTTACTTATAAGCTTGACAAGCTTTGTGTCCCTAAAGGTGAACAATTGCAGCTTATTAGAGAGGCTCACACCTCCAAGTTTGTCGGACATTTTGGTGTTGCGAAGACAATTGTCAACTTACAAAGGTATATGTATTGGACCAAACTGCAAGAATATGTGTCACGGTATATTAGATGATGTATACTTTGTTGTACCAACAATCCCGATAATAGGAATCAAGGTATATACCATCACTTACATGTACCCACTCGACCTTGGGAAAGAATTTCCATGGATTTTGTGGGAGGCTTACCAACAAATAGGAAGGGACATGACTATGTATTTTTAGTAGTTGTTAGGTTTAGTCAGACATGCATTCTCATTCCTTATAAAAATACCATCAAAGGACAATAAGAAGAAAACATGTTCTTTAAACAAATATGGGTGCACTTTGGGATACAAGGAGCATCATCTCAGATAGGGATACCATATTTCTCAATACATTTTGGACTACATTGTGGGAGAACATGGACACTAAGTTGAAGATATATACATCATTCCATCAACATACAGATGGGTAGACTTGGTGAAACTTCCATCAATAGGAATTTGGTGCAACTTTTGAGGGGTTGCAATCAAAATCATTCAAATACCTGGGATGAAAATATGATCTACATACAACACTCTTATAATAGAGCAATCCACACTTCTACTAGTAAGTCACCTTTTGAAACTTGCTTTGGATATTTTCTACCTTCACCCTTGGATGTTGTATATGGATAGCAAGGAGTAAGGGAGAACCTCACAAGAGATGCATTGAGAGTGGAAAAATGTGTTGATAAGATTAGGAAAATCTATTTGCAAGTGTAAGATATGTTGAAGAAGTCACAGGAAAAATACAAGGCCATACATGATCAACATAGAACTGAGAATTCATTCAAAGTGGAAGACAATGTTTGGTTATAGTTGAACAAGGAAATACTACATGATCCTAGTAATAATATCAAGGCATATGTACCTTTCAATATATTGGAGGAGGTGGTAGATAATTCCTACATGCTCAGTATACCCCCATACATGTGCATTTACTTAGTAGTAAATGTAGATAATTTCAAACTCTGGGAGCCTTTCATTTTGGATCAAGAGGAGTAGGTCCTACCTTCCATAGAGGACTTAGCACTAGATGCTCAGGTAGAGTTGGTAGAGGACACAATTTTGCAAAAGCGGTTCAAAACTACAAGACAGGGGTAGCATGACCTTTTGCAAATTGGGTTGAAAGGACAAATTCTAGGGAAAGCAAAGTGGTACCCTAGGGAGAAGGTAGAGGATAAAATTTATCACCTAATTCAGTAAATATTTTGGGGACCAAAATCCTCCCTAAATGAGGAGGTATGATCTGGATTTTATCATTTTATTATTTCCATCTATTTTGATGCTTTCAGAGTGGAAAAAATTGGAGGAATAAACTTTTAAGGTCATTTTAATGTTAGGCCCCAATTTGGAAAATTGGGATTTGAAATCTTCCAAAGCTATTTTGGCTCATCAAGAGGAATTTTTTAGTGTCAAAACTTTCTAAAATTTAGTTAAGACACCTTGAAATTATTATACACATTGAGACCTTTCCAACGATGCAAAAATCATGTCAATCAGAGCTCATATGAAAAAGTTATGTCTCTCACAAGTTGACCTATCATTTTGACCACCATGGTATGAGTGTATGCCACGTTAGCCCCCATTACTCATGCATATGGGTCTAGACACGTATGGACTTTCAATAAGATTCTAGAATCTTCAAAACCTTATCATAATTGAGCCTTGAGGAAGTAAAAAAAACCTACCCCTGGATGGCTATCAAGCAATGTTAAATACCAAGCCACTAGGAGGGGAGGGGGTTCCATTCTTTAGCATTGTATTTTTTCCATAGTTGAAAATAAAACCTAGGAGTGTAATTTTGAGAGGATATCAAAGGAGGAAAGATTTTGTAGTAGCCATACAGGCCATAGTGTTAAAGGAAACTCCATAGAGAGTGTCTCTTTCTTTGTACTTGCATTTGAAGAAAAGAGAGCAGAGTAGCCTCATCTTTTAGCTGGGTTTTCTTTCGTATTGGGTTTCCCAGGTGTTGTGCCAAACATCAACGACTTCCTTTTTTCTTGTGTTTTTTCTTGTGAATCCATTTTTAGCCAAGAAAATGGGACCCTCCTTCTCGATTTGAGAACCTCTTGATTGACTGAGAAGAGCTACCTCGACATCTTGATCTTTGCTAAAGTCTTCTCAACCCCCTCTAATTAAGTTTCTTTATCTTGCGAGTCAATTTGGTTTTTGGTTTAACACTTAGACATTTTAAGAGACTTTTCGAGGGATATCGGAGTAGTTCTCGTTAACTCTGCCAACCCATAGAAGGAGTTTCCATGATTTCCTCTAGTACACACTAGAGGACCTCCTCCTAACTACTCCAATGCATACCAGAGGTCTTCCCACAAACATGTTGTTGTTTTGGTAGCCACGGGAGGTATTTTCCTCCTCGACAACTTTTCTTCGAGAAGAAGAAGATTCCAAGAAGTTAAAGGAAGACCATTGAACAATTGAAGTGTTGATATTATGGTAGTTGTGGGAGGTATCAACCTCCACGTGTAACCTCTAACTAGAATAGAATATTCTAAAAGCTAGAGAAACCCTAAATGGATGTGTAAGAACCCTAGAAGACAAGTCGGCTTAGTAAAATACATAATATTAAAGTATTACCCTCTAGAAAGAGAAGTTGGCCTAGATAGGTGACAAAGAACAGTATAAATAGAGGGGCTTGAGTCCATTTGGACACACACTCTCAATCAAGACAAGTAGTGCACAATTCTGGAGGAAGGAGTGCAATTGCAACGATTGCAATTGAGAACTGGTTTTGGTCTGTGGTTTGGGACTTTCTACTTGGTGCGCTATATTTGTAAGAAAGGTGTTCTCTCTCTTGGTTATCTATTGGATCTAGTGCTGCTTCTGGAATCATTCTATCTATCAAAGGTTATGGTGCCCAGGGGTGGCTACATGCTTATGTTTGGGTGACAATATTGTGATATTTTCTATGGTTAAACGAGCACATTGAATATTTTGACAGGTTATGGGCCCACACTATCTTTAGAATAGTCTAACCACCAGAATATAGAACGAAAGTTCCTTAGCAAGATCATCATGGCACCAGTTGCAACTGCCACTAGGGTTTCTGAATTTGTAGCTACAACAAACCCTAACCTAACTCTCTAGGCACTTCAAGTGTGACATTTGGCATAATTCTTGGAGATTCTAGTGCATCGTAGCCTAGCGCACCTTTTGGTACCTTCATCTAGAAAAAAACATCAAGGTTGAATTTTTTGGGTCAAATTCAAAGGCAGTCATGAATTACTCCATGAAGCCAGAGAACAAGCTAGAAGGAGCTTCAAACTTCAGAGCATGGAAGACGAGGATTGACCTCATCCTTGCCAAGAACAAGGTTCTAGATATCGTGAAGGACAAGATCATGGAACCATAGTTTGAAGCAGGAAAAAAAATGAACTTCATAATGTTGTAGCAATGGAAAAGTTCAAGGACATTGACATCAATGCTACGAGTATCATTGTGGACTCTGTCAAAGATCACTTGATATTGTACATATCCAATCTTGACTCATCCAAGAAGATGTATGATGCCCTAACTAACCTTTTTGCAGTCAGAAATATTGGACAAGTGATGAGTTTGAAGAATGAGCTTCATGACACAAAGATTACTAAGGATGACATTGTAGCCTCATACTTTGTGAGGATTTATCGGTTGAGAGATCAACTAAAATCTATTGAAGAAGTTATTCCAAAAAAAGAAATTGTGAATATAGTACTTAATGGTCTTTCTAGATCATGGGATGCATTTTCTGCAAGCATGAATACAAGAAAGGAGTTTCCAATGTTGGAAGAACTTTGGACCTATTGCACACAAGAAGAGACAAGGATAAACTCAAAAAGAAGAGGATGCTCAATCTTATGCAACAAAGTTCAAGAGACATGAAGGTAAGAAAAGATTTGGTTCAAGAAAGAAATTCAATCATAAGAAAGATATGTCAAAGGTACAATGTTTTGGATGCCATGAATATGGCCACTACAAAAGGGATTTTCCTAAACTAGGAAAGAAGAGAAATGAAATAAACCATGCGTCAGCTGCCAATGATGAAGAACCTTCAAAGAAAGCCAAGCATGAAGAAACAAATTTCTTCTACTACTCAGCTTTTACAGGATCTTTTGAAGACGAAATTTGGTTGATCGGTAGTGGAGCTTCAAGACATATGACAGGTGATCGTGAAAATCTCTCAAGCATGAAGGAGAAGGAAAAATCTCATAAATTGGAACTTGGAGACAAGAACTCTTATGCAATCAAGGGAATTGGAAAAGCTTCTATCAAAATGGAATCAGGTAACAATGTTCATTTTAGCAATGTTTTATGTGTTCCTGGTTTGAAAAAGAATTTATTATCTATTTCTTGCTTGGAAGACAAAGGAGATAGAATAGCCTTTGTCGGTGGAAAAGTTCTTGTATGGTCTAAAGATTAAAAAATATAAGATGCTAGAGTCGTTGGGATTCATGAAGGAAGATTGTATAAAATCCTAGGTCAAAATTCTCAATCTCTTGTACATGATGAACTCAATCCTAGTGAGTTATGGCATAAAAGGTATTCTCACCTTCATTATCAAGCATTTCCATCTCTAAATCATATAGTTGTAGGCATTCCAAAACTACAATCAGTACACAAAGGTGTTTGTAGAGGATGTGCACTTGGGAATAATATAAAGAAGGCATTCCCAAGCAGTGAGAATAGATCCAAGGAGATCTTGGATATGATACACTCAGATGTATGTGGTCATGTGCCAGTTAAATATTTAGGATGCTCTCTTTACTATGTGGGGTTCATAGATGAATTCTCAAGAAAGACCTAGATGTATCTGTTAAAGACAAAAGATGAAGTATTTGTCAAGTTCCAAGAATTCAAAGTTGAAGTGGAAAACTTAACAGATAAGAAGATCAAGACACTAGGATCTGATAATGGAGGATAATACACCTCCAAGGAGCTCGTTTCCTTTTGTAAAGTGGTCGGAATTAGGAAAGAGCTAATTGTCCCACATAACACTCAACAAAATGGTGTGGAAAAATGAAAGAACCATTCCATTAAAGAATTTGTTAAGGAAATGATGAATGACCATAATCTATCCATGTTTCTATGGGGAGAAGCAACTGTGACAGCCGTATCTATTCAGAATAGAATTCCTCATCGTATACTAAATAACATGACTTTAGAAGAATCCTTCTCCAGAAAGAAGCCAAGTGTGGAACACCTAAGGATATTTTGTTATCTTGGCTATATCCATGTTCCCAAAAAGGAAGAAGTTAGAACCTTTAGGAAAGAAGGACATATTCGTTGGTTATAGTGAGACATCAAAAACTTACAGAATCTATGTCCCAGGTCAATAGAAGGTTGAAATCAACAAGGACGTTGCTTTTGATGAGAGGATTGCCTTCAGGAAATCTATAGAAGATTCCATGGACTCCAACGACAAAGAAGAACATGAATATCCTAAGGAATAAAGTACATGTTCTCTAGAACATCCCAGTGAAGAACCAGACCAACCACTTGAACCTGTAGAACTAGTTGTTGTACCCAAGAACAGAAAATGACCAACATGGCTAGAATCCACCTTATAGGAAGAAAAAAGGCATAAAGCTCCCAGTGGCACCTTCAGGGAAAGTAAGAAGCCCAAAAGGTTCTCTAGTTATGCGACACTCATGAAAAGTCTTGTCAATAAAGAACCTTCCACCTTTGAAGAAGTGTTCAAGAAGAAATAATGGAAGGAAGTTATGATGGAAGAATATCAATCCATCATGAAAAATGATGTATGGGAAATTGTTCCTAGACATAAAGGAAAGTTTGTAGTAACTTCAAAATGGGTTTACAAGATAAATCATGCAACAGATGGGAGTATCGATAAATACAAGGAAATATTTGTGGCTAGAGGGTTCTCCTGACAAGAGGGAGAAGACTATGATGAGACATTTTCTCCAGTTGCCAGATATACCTCTATGAGAGCCATCATATCTCTTGCAACATCCCTGGGTTGGAGTTTACATTAGATGGATGTAAAGAATACCTTTCTCAATGGATTAATTGAGGAAGAAGTATACATAGAGAAACCTCAAGGTTTTGAGGTACACCCTAGAGAAACTCATGTATGCAGATTAAAGAAGGCCTTGTATGGACTCAAGAAAGCTTCGAGAGCTTGGTATGCATGAATTGACAATTACTTGATGAGAATTGGATTTTCCAAGAGCTATGTTGATCCAAACCTTTATTGCAAGGTTGTGAATGGAACACCTATGATCTTGTTACTATATGTTGATGATTTGTTTCTAATAGGTGCAGAGCCTCTCATTATTCAGTGTAAGAGGGAGTTATCCTCTGAATTCGATATGAAGGATCTTGGTCTCATGCATTATTATTTGGGACTAGAAGTATGGTAGAAGTGAGGTGAAATCTTCCTAGGGCAAGGGAAGTATGTTGTAAATATCCTTCAGAAGTTTGGGATGATGGATTGCAAATCCATGGCAACTCCCATGGTGAAAAATCTAAGGAAGTTGAGAGACTCTAATTGTGATCTAGTAGATTCATCCCTGTACCAGTAGTTGATTGGTTCATTGATGTATTTGGTTAATACCCAGTCGTACATTTGCTTTGTTGTGAACATGTTGAGCCAGTTCCAGGTGGAACCTAGACCTCAACATTGGATAGTTGCAAAGCACATTTTGAGATATCTTCCTGGGACGCTAAATTATGGTTTGATATGTCTCAAAAAATGAAGTACAACTGCATGAATTTACCGATTGAGATTGGGAAGGGAGTGCAGATGATAGAAAGAGTACTTCTCGTATATACCTTAGTTTGGGCTCTGATATGATATCATGGGCTAGTAGGAAACAAAAGTATGTTGCACTCAACACTGAAGAAGTAGAGTATATTGCAGCTTGTGATGCTTGTGTGGAAGCAATATGGCTCTGTAAGATGGTTTCTAGACTATTTGAGCAGGTGTTGGATTCAAATGTGATATATTGTGATAATAAGATCTATGTGAAGCTTTCAGAGAACCCTGTGTTCCATGACAGGTCGAAGCACATTGAGATCAAGTACTATTTTATCTGTGATAAAGTCTAGAAGGGAGAAGTGATTATCTAGTACATCTCCACTAATGAGCAGACAAATGATATTTTGACAAAGACTATGTCCAAGATAAAATTGGCATACTTGAGGGACAATATGGGACTCATGGATATTGCTCCCTTGGTTGAAAGGGAGGATATTAATTCCTCGGTTGAGAGGGAGTGTTGATATATGTCATCATGGATAGTCAATGTGCTGGTGGACAAACATTTTCTAGGAGGAGAATGGTCCAGGAAGAACAAATTCCCGGTGGACATAAATTCTCCGTATGGAGAATGGCCCAGGTTGACAGATTGTTGATGTATCATGGATTGGTATTTTTGTAAGGCATAGATTGTGGCCCGATTAGGAAAAAGGTCCAGGACCGATTTATCCTGAGGCACAGTTAATGGCCCAATTAGGTTGAATAGTCTACCCCCTAAGGACATGGCGTCCCGATTAGGGTGGTTGATATGAGACCGATATTTTCTAAGGCACATATGGGTAGAGATTGATCTATATGGTACATATGGTGACTCGATTAGAAAATATTATGAGATTGACATTCCTATAGGAATGGTCCCTATATCCCATGGTGTGGCTTCCAACACCTAGGAGGACTAACGTTCTTCTAGGAGGTATGTCCCGATTAGAAGAATGGTCCTTGTAGCCCATTGAGGGGCATTCAACGTCTGTTGGGACAATCATTCTTCTAGGGCGTATGTCCATATTAGAAGAATGGTTCCTGTATCACTCTATTGAGTGAGTGACTTATGCGAGACACTCTGTTGAGTGTGTTGAGTCCATCACATGACTTATTCAACATCATGCCCGATTACTCAGATGGAGTATGGCCTCAAGAGATGATGCAAATGATGATATATTTTGATGCTAGGATGCTATTATATGATACTGATAGTGATGATGATGCTAGTGAATGGATATGCGTGATCATGAGATAGCTTGTGTGGCTATGTTGATGATACCTGTAGAATGGTCTACAAGACTATGTGAGCCTTTCCCATATGACATGAAATGGATGGACGTGTTTGAGACCATTACAATTAATACCTCCCTAGCTAGGAGGGAGTGTTGATATTATGGTAGCTACTGGAGGTATCAACCTCCATGTGTAACCTCTGACTGGAGTAGAATATTCTAGAAGCTAGAGAAACCCTAAATGGATGTGTAAGAACCATAGAAGACAAGTCAGCTCAGTAAAATAAATAATATTAAAGTATTATCCTCCAGAAAGAGAAGTCGACCTAGACAAGTGACAAAGAGAAGTAAAAATAGAGGGCGCTTGAGTTCATTTGGACACACACTCTCACTCAAGACAAGCAATGCACAAGTCTAGAGGAAGGAGTGCAACTGCAACGACTGCATTTGGGAACTGGTTTTGGTATGTGGTTTGGGACTTTTTGCTTGGTGTGCTATATTTGGAATAAAGGTGCGCTCTCTCTTGGTTATTTGTTGAGTCTATTGTTTCTTTTGAAATCATTCTATCTATCAAAGGTTACGGTGCTTGGGGGTGGATGTGTGCCTATGGTTGGGTGACAATATTGTGATATTTTCTATGGTTAAACGAGCACATTGAATATTTTAACATGAAGAACACCCTGAAAAAGAATAAAGTAAAATAGAAGACCACAGAAGAGAAGTAGACCCACAAGAAATAATAATAAATTGGAAATATAATTTCTAGGAAGAGAAGTCGACCCACAGAAATAATAAAGACGCGGAATAAGAAGTCGGCCCCAGACATGTGCCTAGATTAGTATAAATACAAGTCTGGGTCAGTTCATTTGTACAGCCACACAATTCTCCTTCTACAGTGTACAATAGGCAGTTGCACCTGCAGCTGCAACACTTTAGCTATTTCTAGTTTCTGATTCTCTTGGAGAGTGCACCCCACATGGCGAAGGATATTCTTGGTGGTTCTTGGTGATCTCTGATGCAGGTAATTTTCGGGGATTTTTTGAGGGTCATAAATTTTGACTCTATTATCCGTTTGGGCTCAAATTTTACGAGAAGTTGTGTCTCGAAGAGTTCATTGTCGTGTTGATTGTATTTATCCGATTGGACATCGTTTCTACACTTTTTCAGGGCAAAATTCCTTCATATAAGGCCTCAAATTGGGGTTTTAGTGTTTTTACGAGAATTTTTAATTTTTCAATTATCAGTTATCTCTTAGTTTATGAGCTTAATCAGAAAAATGAGTTGACAAATAGTGTCACACTAGTTATCTCTTAGTTAGTGGTCAGTTTTAGAGTCATGCGATAATTTTCTAAATTTAGTTGTTTTTCTAAAATTAATTGTTTTCAAAAATCCCAGATAGTAGTTTTAAGGGGTTGAACTTCGATTGTAATAGTTAGGATCTTGAAGGAATAAAAGAGAGTTATTTTTCCATTCTCCTATGTTTTCATGCTTTATTTAATCTTGTGAATGAATCTCAGGATTCAGCTACATCATTTGGTATCAAAGAGGGAAGATGGTTGGGAGAGGAAGAGGAAAAGAAGGTATTGCTTAGATGTGCAGAGATATTCAAAACCTCCAAAGGCAAGTAGCATATCTTACAAGCATGTTGGCTAGTCAGAGAATAATACAAAGAGAAGTGTTTGATGAGGAGACATACCAAGGAAATGTAGATCCTCATATAGAACATGAAGAAGAACAATTCGAGCATGTGTCTTTTGAAGAAAGGATGCTCAGGGCTCTAGAAGGGAGAAATGATAGGATCAAGATGGAAGTTTCAGAATATGTAGGGAATCTTAAACCAGAGGAGTTAATAGATTCATTGAACACCATGGATAAATTTTTTGAATGACAGCCTATGTCAGAGGAAAAGAAGGTGAAATTTGCATGCACCAAGCTGAAGGGCCACGCCATGATTTGGTGGGATCATGTGCAGAAAGACAGAGTAAGAAAAGGAAAAGACAAAATTAAGACTTGGAGCAAGATGGAAAAAAATTGTGAGAATTTTTTTTTCCTCTAGACTATGCCCACACCCTTTTTCGTAGATTTTAGAACTTGAAGCAGAACCTGTCCACCGTGGAGGAACTCATAAACGATTTTTATCAGTTGTCCATTCACGTGGATCACCAGGAAACTGATGAGAAAATGGCTGCAAGGTATGTGAATTGATTAAAATTTTCTATTCAAGATGAACTAAGCATGCATAGAGTTTGCAATGTGGAAGAGGCATAGCAATTATCCTTAAAGGCTGAGGAAAAGCTAAACCAACAATTTTCTCAAAGGAATAGAGGAGCAAGGAGGGGTACATCGTTTTCCTCATGGGGTGGTTTTAACTATGGTAGAGGTGAATAGTCCCAAGGAGATGAGAAAGCAGAAGATACTTGACAATGTAACCTGAATCAACCATGAGGAAGAGGATTTCAGAGAGGTGGAGGTTACGATGGTGGTAGAGGAGGACCGTATGTGTGTTTCAGGTGTGGTGTAGAGGGTCATTGAGCATTTGAATGCCCAAGTTATAACATGCAAGAGTCGAAGCAAGGACAACAACCTAGTTTGAACTTGGTCCAAGCTGAGAATAAAGAAGAAGGAGTTGAATCTGAAGTCCCACCTGATATGGGGGAGAGTCTCATGATACAGAGGTCAATGGTGATTCCCAAAAAAGAGCAAAGGAAGGGTAGTGGCAATAAATATTCTTGGCTTCACACAAATATTTTTCAAACCAGATGCACTTCTAGGGGAAAGGTATGTCAAATTATTATTGATAGTGATAATTGTGAAAGTATGGTTTCCAAAGAGATGGTAGATAAGTTGAAATTATGTTGTGAAACACATCCCCATCCTTACCGAATTGCATGGTTCAAAAAGGGGAATGAAGTCACCATTAATAAAATATGTTTGATTAAGTTTTCCATTGGTAAGACTTATAAAGATGAAGTATGGTGTGATGTCATTTTGATGGATGCATGGCATCTGTTATTGGGGAGGCCTTGGCAATATGATAGAAAAGTCATGCATGATGGAGGAAAAAATACCTACACATTTTGGAAGGATGGATCAAAAGTTGTCTTATTGCCCCTTAAGGATGAGGGAAAAACTGAGAATATGTTGTCAGAAAGAGAGTTTGTCAAGGAAAAAAAGGAAACGGGATTCTGCTATGCATTAATTGTGAAAAAAGGAGTCATGGAATACATACCAATTCCTACTGAAGTGGCCAAGTTACTAGAAGAATATGTTGATGTTATCCCTAATGAACTACCTAATGGCCTTCCACCAAAGAGGGATATTCAACATCACATTGATCTGATCCCGGGATCATCTTTACCTAATCAGGAAACCTATAGGATGAGTCCTACACAACATGCAAAGCTCAACCGACAAGTGACGGGACTCATAAAGAAAAGTTTGGTAAGAGAAAGCATGAGTCCATGTGTTCTACCAATAGTGTTGACTCCAAAAAAGGATAATACATGGAGGATGTGCACAGATAGCAGAGCAATCAATAAAATTACCATCAAATATAGGTTTCCTATATCGTGGTTGGATGACATGATGGATGTGCTAACTGGAGATAAATATTTTAGTAAGATTGATTTGCGAAGTGGATACCACCAATCCGGATTCACTAAGGGGATGAATGGAAAATTGCCTTCAAGACCAAGGATGGACTATATGAATGGATGGTGATGCCATTCGGGTTGTCCAATGCTCCTAGCACTTTCATGCAGCTTATGAACATTGTGCTTCGACCTTATATTGGTAAGTTTGTTTTTGTGTATTTTGATGACATCCTAGTTTTCAGTAACAAAAAACAAGATCACTTGCAACATTTAAAAATTATATTGGATGCATTGAGAAAACATCAACTTTATGCAAACCTGAAGAAATGTAGTTTCCTGGAAGAAAGTTTGGTGTTCCTGGGTTTTGTCATCTCAGAAGAGGGAGTCAAGATGGATTCAGAGAAGGTTAGAGCAATTTTGGAGTGGCCTAGTCCCAAGAGCATCACAAAGGTAAGAAGTTTTCATGGGATGGCCACCTTTTACAGAAAATTTATTTGAAATTTTAGCAGTATTGTAGCACCCATAACAGGTTGCATCAGAGGCAAGACATTCATGTGGACCAAGAAAGTTGAGGAAAGGTTTAAGTTTCTGAAGAAAAAGGTAACTAAGGCACCCATATTAGCCTTACCGAATTTTGATAAAGTGTTTGAGGTAGATTGTGATGCTTCACATGTAGGAATTGGAGTTGTACCTAGCCAAGAAGGTAGACCAATTGCATTCTTTAGTGAAAAATTGAATGAGGTAAGAAAGAACTACTCCATATATGATGTAGAATTTTATGAAATTGTGCAAGCATTGTGACATTGGAGGCATTATCTAGTGTCGAAGGAGTTTTTGTTATTTACCGATCATATTGCATTAAAATATGTAAACACGCAAAAGAAATTGAACAGTAGACATGCAAAATGGGTCTCTTTCTTACAAGACTACACCTTTGTTTTGAAGCACAAATCAGGATGACAGAATCAAGTTGCAGATGCTTTAAGTCAGTGCACTATTCTTTTGACAACCATGGAAAATCAAGTAATTGGGTTTGTTGCATTAAAGGATCTCTATGCATCTGATAATGATTTTTGGAAGATTGTGGAACATTTGAATAATCCAGTCACTGGGAACATGGATCTTAATAAAGGTGAATATTTTATGCAAGATGGCTACCTCTTCAAAGTAAAACAACTATGCATCCAAATTGGTTCAATGAGGGAAAATATTATGAGAGACCTTCATAGTAGTGATTTGGAAGGACATTTTGGAAAGGATAAGATGCTATCCTTAATATAATATAAGTATTACTTGTTGAAGATGAAAAAAGATATAACCAGGTATGTGGCACGATATTGGATTTGTCAAATGTCTAAAGGACACTCACAACACACATGGTTGTATATTCCATTACCAGTGCCCACAGGTCCATGGACAGATTTGAGCATGGATTTTGTGTTGAGGCTCCCAAACACACAATGAGGTAATGATTCTATTTTTGTGGTTGTTGATAGGTTCTCTAAAATGGCTCATTTCATTGCTTGCAAGAAAACTAGCGATGCATTGAGGGTGGCAGATTTTTTTTTTCCAGAAGTTGTTAGATTGCATGGAGTTCCAAAAAATATTACCTCTGATAGAGATACTTGGTTCTTGGGTTATTTTTGGAGGACTTTATGGAAGAAAATGGGGACTAAATTACAGTTCAACAATGCCTGTCACCCCCAAATAGATTGGCAAACCGAGGTGGTAAATCGGAGTTTGGGAAACCTGTTATGGAGCATTGTTGGAGAGAAGCTCAAGTAGTGGGATTTGTCTTTACCTCAAGCGGAATTTGCCTACAATAGTTAAGTGAATAGATCTACAGGGAAATCTCCATTTCAGATTGTTTACTTTAGAAATCCTATGGGTGTCCTAGATTTGGTGCAACTACCACTTGGGGATAGGATCAATGATGATGGGGAATCATTTACAGAACACATTCAACAATGGCAGCAATAGGTGAGACAAAAATTGCAGGCCAGTGATGATCAGAACAAAATTATCAAAGCTTCTTACCAACGATACTGGGTATTCAATGAGGGTGATTTGGTGATGGTTTATTTACAAAAGGAGTAGTTTCCTCAAGGAACCTACCACATATTGAAGTATAAGAAAATTGGTCTATGCAAGATTCTCAAGAAAATCAATGACAATGCTTATAAGGTCTATTTACCAGTTGACCTCGATATATACCCTATGTTTAACATTTCTGATTTGTATATATTCCATGGGGATGATCTGGGTGATGATAGTAAGGCATAAGTGGATTAGAAACATGCCATTCCAAGCAAGAAAAAAGGAAAAGATTGGACATATTTTAGATAAGAAGACCCTTCATACTCGACAAGGCCAATACAACCGATATCTGGTCCAGTGGGAAGGCGTAGCACCAATAGAGAGTACGCGAATTATAGAGGGGGACTTACTAAACCTAGATCCCATTAAATGGAAACAGTTTGAAGACAACAACTTGCAGGAGCTGTGTTCTTTTCAACCAGAGGAAAATGATGTAGGGATTTTTTGAGGATTTTTTGAGGGTCAAAACTTTTGACTCGGTTATCCGTTTGGGCTGAAATTTTATGGGAAGTTGTGTCTCAAAGAGTTCACTATCATGTCAATCGGATCCATCTGATTTGATATCATTTCAACACTTTTTCAGGGCGAAATTCCTTCATATAAGGCCTCAAATTGGGGTTTTAGTGTTTTTACAAGAATTTTTTATTTTTTAATTATCAATTATCTCTTAGTTTATGAGCTTAATCAAAAAATCGAGTTGACAAATAGTGTCATACTAGTTAGCTCTTATTTAATGGTCAGTTTTAGAGTCATGCGAGAATTTTCTAAATTTAGTTGTTTTTTCTAAAAAAACAATTGTTTTTCTAAAATCAGTTGTTTTCAAAAATCCCGGATAGTAGTTATAAGGGGTTGAACATTGATTGTAATAGTTAGGATGGAGAAGGAATAAAAGAGAGTTATTTTTTCATTCTCCTGTGTTTTCGTGGATTATTTGATCTTGTGAATGAATCTCATGCTTTGGCTACATTAATCTCTCTTGTGTGTTACCTCTAGAGGAGTTGCGCTAAGGTTATGTGGTGTTGCCCAGTTGCTTCATGCTAGTTGCAGTTATGGTTGTAGTTGCAGTTACCAGTTGTGTCAGTTTTGTGGTGCACTATATTGCTCTAATAATATGCCTATCTTGCGCCAGTTCTGTGGTGCTACTCAGTTGTATACCCTCACTAGGGTTTGATAAGAAGAAGATAAGTATTTGTTATCAGGGTTTCTTCATTATTGGTTGGCTCTTGTGAATATAGCTTGTTCATGGTTGTATTGCAGTATTAGAAATATTCTCTCTAAGAAAAGTTGGTTGGGTTTTTTTCCCTCGAGTTTAGGGTTTTCCCAGGATAAATATTTGTGTCTTCCTATGCTTGTTTATCTGCTGCTTATATATTTCAATATATGATTATTGAATGTTAAAAGAAGATAAAAATGCTATTGTAAATATAATGTTAACGAAACTAATAAAAATATAACATGGAATCAGAGTAGGTTTCCTTTAGAATAGTCTAATTGTTGGAAGGAAGATCGTGAGATTTGCCACATTATTGAAATTTATCGTTGCACATGTAATTTGTTGTTGCATAGTTTTCTTTGTCAATATCATTGAGAAATTATTATAAAATCGATTGGGACAAACTCCATCACTAACAAACTCGTCCTACTCTAGCGCACTTACTGCACTTCTCAGATTGACTTTCGCTCAAAATTGATTTTTTTAAGGTTTTAGGCTTGTTGACATATTCCTAGACATTGAACCTTCTTATTCATATTTCTAACTTTTTCTTATTGATGTAATGTATCAGATTAGAAGACAAAGTTGGATGGTGTACTTATATATAAGATGAGGATGTTTGAAAGAGACGTACACTTGGAAAAAGGACATTTATCCAAGCAGTGACAGTAGATCCAAAGGGATCTTAGATCTAGTGCACTCAGAGGAAGCCCAAGAGTTGGAGGCAACAATGACGATGTATCCTACAATATAGAACAACTCAAATGGGACAACAACAACTAGATTCCAGGTTTTCATATTAGGTTTGATATTTTATACTGTTGCAACCTAAGTAAGCATTGTAACTAGAATAATAGTCTTTAGATTTCTATTACTGCTATTGCTATCAAATGTTTAGTAACACTTGAATATTGTTGGTATGATGATCATTAAATAAAATCTCATTGTTCATTATTAATAATGCACCTATTTACAAGACGAATTGATCTCCTATGGGAGATTTTCTTGGTTGTTGACCTTGTTTCAGACAGGTCATATTGTAAATGCCATGGAGATGTTGTTATCGTTTCTTGTTTCAGGTAGGTAACCACGGAGGAATGATTGGTCACAACACTAGAAGAGTGTTGTTCTTATTTATTATTTTTGATTTTTTGTTTTGGCTCTTGTTCCAGGAAGGTCACAAGTGATAGCTCTGAGAAGGAGCTATTGTGACGATTGTTCTTGTTCTTGTTTTTATTCTTATTATGAGATTATTATTCTTGTCTGGCATTTTCAATTGTTGTTTCTCTTGTTCCGAGTAGGTCACAGGTGATAGCTCTAAGAGGGAGCTATAATGACGATTACAGGAGGCAACATATTAGATGGTATCTAGCTGAGACATTGAGTAGAAGGTTCTGAAGATGACCTTACAAATCCCTCTAGTTCATTTGATCTCTCTTCAGATCATCGGGAAGAGTCAGTAGAGCCAGAAGGGCCTACCCATAATAGTTACAGTGACCAGGAAGAGACCAACATGGTCCCATGATACTTTGCAAGATGCAAAGGGGATATAGATATATGGAATTGATGATCCATATCATGAGGAGGAGAAGATGGATCCATCAGTGGTGAGGCAACAGGTCCCACCAAGTACTAGCTCAAAAGGAGCTAGAGTTCATAGGGAGTTATCCCTTAGGATCCAGTAGGTAGGAGAAACCTCCTCATGAAAATTAATAGGAGATTAGACTTCAGAGGATGTCAACACAAGTAGAGGGAGAAGATGGATCTAAAGATTATATAGACTTAGAGGGAGTCAAGCTTCAAAGGGAGCATGCAAATTTAGAGTGAGCCTGATCTTAGAGAGAGTCAATGGCTTAGAGACTTTCATTAGGAAAGTATTCCTCCTAAGATTCATATGGGAGAGAGAGATGTCTTCCAAGACTAACAGACAGGTGCCATGAGTTGAGGAGGCTATATCGAAGCTTCAGAGGCTTCAAGGAGATATGAGACCTCTTGGGAGGATTCCCTTATTTCAGTGACAGAGGAGGAAGCCAATCAAAAGAATTGGGATATGGATTTTTTCCTTGGTTCTGAGACCATAAGGGAAGTCAGTGGTGACTTCCAAGTGGATCTACAAGATCAAGCATGTTGTAGATGGAAGCATAGACAAGTAAAAATAAATATTTGTGGCTAGAGGATTCTCTTGGAAAGAGGGAGAAGATTATGATGAGACACTTGCTCCAGTAGCACAGGAGAAGTGTGCATACAAAAGCCACAAAGATACATGAGAAGGAGTCTCATGTCTGCAGATTGAAGGAAGCTTTGTACGAGCTTAAGTAGGCACCCAGGGCATGATATGCCAGATCATACAGTTATTTGATGATCTTGGGGATGGTTTCCCATTGATCCTATATGTGGATGACCTGTTTTTTATAGGGGATGAGAAGCTTATAGATGGGTGCAAGAGGGAACTCACTTTAGAGTTCAAAATGAAGGATCTGGATTTGATAGGATTAGAGGTGTGGCAAAGGCCAGATGAGAGTTTCCTTAGACAAGGAAAATATACTATTGAGATCCTGCAAAGATTTAGGATGATGGACTACAAGTCCATGGCCATACCTATGATGATGAATCTGAAGCTCTTGAGTGATTCCTCTTCATATTTGGTGGATCCCACGATGTACAGACAGTTGTTCGTGTTATCCCCGTTTTCTAGGGATAACTAGGAGATCATGTCTCGAGGCCCACATGTCCTAGACATGAAGTACCAAGAGAAGGATTGACCTAAGAATGGCCTTGGAGGGCCCATCCTTCTTCTTCTTCACCAGACTTGTCCTGTTAGCAGCAACAGCTTCCATCACCATCGGCTTGGACTTGCATCAGAGAGGACTCTTGCTCCATGAGTAATTGGTCCAAGGTGTTATCACCCTATAAGTTATAGGATCAACTGGTGACTGGGATATTATCTGTCTCTAGTATTTTGTTGACAAATGATTTTTCATTCTACAAATAATTTGAAAAAGAAAAGAAAAAAGAAAAAGAAAAGAAAATAGGGCATAAAAGAAATTCAATGAAAGCCCCATGCAATAATAGTAACTTGGTCCATACCCTTCAAGCATGGCCAAGTTCTTTTTAAATTGATGTTGATAGGGTAGTGAATGAGTTTGGATAAACAGTTTAATCTTAGCCAAAGTGTCTAGGTTAGATTAGTGAATAAATCTGGCCAGACTGTCTAATCCTGGTCAGATAGCCCTAGGGTAGAGTAAATTCTTAACCCAACAGTCTAATCTGGGTTAATTGTCATAGGAAACTAGGGTAGAATATAGGTTAGCTGCCTCATTGCTTCATTTTAATAAAACCAGCTTGATGTAAATGTCACACCATGTTTCAGATGCTTAAAAGATCGTTTGATCGAGCCCCATGGTGGTGTAGTCATGAAAATTTTGGAGAAAACCCATGAAAAAGTATTTATCCAAAGTTTTCTTAGTGCATGTTTTGTCTGCACCCTCACTTATGCTCCAATCATGTATCAATGGTCCAGATGATCGCGCCTAGATCTACGGCAGACAGATCATTCCAGACCCCCCCA
>SNQJ01S0105507.1:0-57012 GCA_010110895.2 Picea sitchensis
ATGATGAAAGTGGATGTCATGACCACTGGTCGAGAAACAATATGGTATGAATCTTTGTATGTGAAATTATATTGGTTTGGATCTATTGCTATGATATGTGGACCAGTGCAGGATTTCAGGTGGTGAGACTACCCAAAACTGAATAGACGATGACAAAACTCCCAGCAACACAGTGCCACTGTATATTCCATTGTAGGGTGTGGACCCTAGTCCTGTTAGGACGGGTGGAGGCATTTCCCACCATATATCCTATGAAACCTGAAGTCATGGGAGGAAGATGTTAGCTCACGCACCCCTAGATGTGTGATGATGACTATCAGTTGGCTGTTAGGGAAGCTTGGTCAAGATAGTGACACTTCCGCTTACGGGTTCTATTTGGAGTTAGGTCAATATAGTTGATGCTCCAAGATAGTCCAACAAAGGAAGGATAGGAATGGAAGATGGAAGTAAGTTAGGGAGGAAGGATGAGTAGAAATAGTTGAGAGTGTATGGAGATTTGCCCTATGTTGGAACTTATTGTTTTCCTTCTGAAACGAAAATGCATATATATATGAATATTCATAATTATGTAATTAAACTACAATTGTATAAATAACATTGTTGAGCTAGATAATTGAAATTAAAGGATTTTGCAAACATTTGATTGGTTTATTTTCTTTTATAAAATGAATAGTCATGTTGAATGGATTGGATTCATATGGAAAATACTATAGAGATGATAGTTATTGATATTAGTACATGAACGAGACTTGTATGTACTAGCTACACATGCATTTCTTGTGCATGTACACTAGTATGAATGAGTTTCTTGGCTTACTTAGTAATAATGACGGTTATTTGTTATGAATGTGTGAACCATGTTTCTTTTCCCTTGTATCATAAAATACCTTAACTTCAGGATGAAGTTTCCTGAAGGGTGGGTGTATGTAACAACCCTAGTTAAATAGTTGCAAGGTTTTATCAAGTATAGTTAATTAAATAATTAACTGTCCTAGTGTGTATTAGTTAAATAACGATTATTTATTAATAACATTAATTAATTAATTGTTTATTAATTGTTTAATATATGTTGATTAATTAATTAATTGATTAATTAACACATTTAAGGTTTGGGTAAAGAATTAAAGGCTTAATAACTTTAATTTATTTATTATAAAACTTTACGTATGACAGGGGATAGGGTATTGAATGGAGGGATAAGGTAGTAAATTGAGGGATAAGGTGGGTGGCATTAAATGAAGGAGGAGGTGGTGAACGGGGAAGGATATGAGGGGGCAGAGGCCTTCGGGAGATGATTATGAAATTTTGGGAGAGGAAGCATTATTGGGAGAGAAGGACTGTATTTTCTTGTCTGTGATATTGTTCTGGTTTGAGAGTTTGGGTGGACTGTTATAGGGTTGTATCAGGTTGCTAGGAGTTTTGGGCTCGGGGGCCAGGAATCCTCACGAAATCCTGGAGCTAGGGAGTCGGACAGGCTCTGTTCCTAGCTGGCAGGGAGGAAAGATTCAGTTTTGGGCAGAGTTCGAGCAGAGCAGCAGATAGGAAAATCGGAGATTGAGGAATTAACATCAGACAAAGGTATGAATTTCATGAATTTGTTGTGTTATGTGGTTGTTAATTAAATTTACTTTCATGTTGTTAATAAATTTAATTTATGTTGAATAATAAGTGATTATACGTTGATGATTGAATTGTACAGGATATAATTTCTTCATTCTTTAATTTTAGCTTGTATTTTTATAAGGCTCTATGGGGACAGAGACCTTACAGAAAGGTTTGCTAGTAGATCATGCCAAGATTTCAATAATTGTTAACCTGCCACCACAAAAAATAGTCCACTAGTTGAGAGCGACATTGGGACACAGGATACTACAAGAAATTTATAAAGGGGTATGCATATATTACTGTGCCAATGGATAAATTGATAAGGAAAGACACAAATTTCCAGTGGAATGAGGACTTTCATCATAGTCTAGATACCCTAAAAGAGAAGATGGTAACCACACCAATACTAGTATTCTCATATTGGGAAAATAAATTCCACGTATATGTATATGCATCGGCCATAGAAATTGGAGCTATTCTGGCGCAACTAGGAGCAGGATAATTGGACCATCCTATAGAATTTGCTAGCAGAAAACTGTCAGAATCAGTGCAGAACTACAACACCACAGAAAGGGAAGGCCTAGCTATGGTCTACGCGCTTCAAAAATTCAGGCATTATTTATTGGGGAAACATTTCAAGATGTTCACAAACCATTTAGCGCTCAAATACCTCATCAACAAGCCAGTGTTGGGGGGGAGAATTTGTAGATGGTTATTGTTGTTTCAAGAGTTTGACTTTGAAGTGATAGTCAAACCATGAAATTTGAACATATGACTTGATCATCTATAGCGGATAACTAACTGAGAGTAACCCATGAATCTAGAGGAATAATTTCCTGACACACAGTTATTTTCAGTCTAGATAGCCGATGAATACTTCGCAGACATCATCCAGTATTTGAGTACAAGGACTGCGCCACAAGAATACAACACTGTGCAGAAGAAAAATTTGGTAGTCGAGGCTGCAAATTACTAGGTAATTGTAGGACACCTATACAAAATGGGTGCAAATAACATCCTGAGAAGATGCATGCTAGAACATGAAAGACCAAGGATCTTAGTAGAAGCCCATGAGGGAATATCAAGATGACATTATGCAGGCAAAGCTACCGCACAGAAGGTATTGCGCGCAGGATTATGGTGGCTGACTATTCACAGAGACTCAAAGGACTACTGCCAGAAATGTGATGTATGTCAGAGGGTTGGTAAACCAAATAGAAGGGATGAGATGCCCCTGCGACCATAGGTAAATTTGTAGGTATTTGAAAAATGGGAAATAGATTTTTTGTGACCAATTAACCCACCAACAAAAAGGTCATGTGTGAAGTACATTATCACTATGACAGAATACACGACAAGATGGGAAGAAGTAGCACCAGTAAAATATTGCAACACAGAGACAACATCACACCTTCCTATTTGAGTAAGTGATCACTAGATTTGGTTGCCTGAGGATTTTGGTGGGAGACCAAGGCCCTCACTTTATTAACAGTGATATTAAGGCTATGAATGAGGAATCTGAAGTTAATCATCAAAAGAGCACACCATATCATCCTCAAGCAAATGGAACAATGGAAGCCTTTAACAAAATCCTTGAAAATTCACTAACAAAAATCTGCAACATAAATAGGGATTATTGGCACTTGAAGATACCAGCGGTATTGTGGGCATACAGGACCACATGAAATAAATTGATAGGACAAACACCATTCATATTGGTGTATGGAAAAGAAGTTGTGGTGCCACTATAATTTTTTGTACCTAGTCTGCGCGTACTAGCAATTACAAACATGAAAGAATGAGGTGAAGTACAGGAAAGGATAAATCAGTTGATGATCATGGAGGAAGATAGGATTCTAGAAGGGTTCCACCAGGAGGTAGAGAAATAAAGGGACAAATCTTGGCATGACAAACATATCAAGTGAAAGAATTTTAAGGAAGGAGTCTTAGTCTTGGTGTATGACATCAAATCCCTTCAGCACCCAAGAAAACTCAGGATGCATTGGTTAGGAACATACAAAGTAAATACTGTCACGGATGGTAGAGATGTACAATTGAAGGATTTAGGAGGAACGAAACTCATAGGAATGATCAATGGGAGCCGACTGAAGCTATATAGGGACAGTCGACATCCTGGCACTTAAAAAAAAAAAAAAAACACAGAGGATATACCACGCTGAAAAGATGAACATTTAACAAAGGAATAGGGCACTAAGAAGAGAATGAGTGAGAACACTTGGAAATGTCGACACGATGGAGGAAAAGGCCAACAGTCGCTACAAAGAAGGAAACAAAGGAAAAGCAGAAACAACAGGAAAGATGGATACAGAAAATAACCGCCAATGGACGATGACTATCAAACTTAAATAACAAAAATGATTGACGGGACGTCACAATAATCATTCCAACCGACGACGGAAAGGGAATTCAATAAAAAGTATGCGGGAAGCGTTGGTTCAATTAAAACAAAAATTGGGTAACGTCCCCGACAAGATTCATATGATTCCTATATAAGAGAGTACACGAGATTGGGGAGGTTATTGAATAATTAATAAAAGAAGAGAGCAATAAAGTATACAGAGTTGAGAGAAAAGTTTTCATAGGTTACAGAGGCCACTACATTCGACGGAAAACAAACTTAACACCATGGCACCACCAAAATAGGGAGAATTGAACCAGACTGGCATACGACCCTGAAGCAATTCCAGATCCTCACCACAATCACAGGGAAGCGAACACCAACCACTTCAGCCTCCAGAAGTCATCAATGTGGATGAAATCTCGTCACTCGATATGACACTAGGAATCCCCACACCTATTATGGAGGAAACCCAGCAGACAACACCAGTGGGCATGGACATGGATGTACCAGAAAGGGGACATGGAAAACAGGTTGAGAACACAAGAAATCATTTGCACTATGGAAAATCTGAAGAAGGCCTGACATTTAATGGGACGGTCTTGAACTAGGAGGAAACAACCGCACCAGAAGGGTCACACACAACCACGTCGAAACAACCACAAGAGAGTACGATGGAAGATGTCACCGACCGACCAGATGAATATGAAGAAGAGTGAACAATGGAGGCTAGAACCTCGAGTCAGCCACCACAATGGAAGAGCAAGCAGGCAATACCAAGGTCACCGCACAGGCAGGTCACCACAACCATTGTCTTGTCGTGTATTCTGGAAGGTGTACGTATAGAAGGAAATATGTTAGGCCACGTGGAGAAATTGAGGTAATCATACCATGACGTGATGGACACATACAAGTTCCTAGAATTCACCAAGAAATTTTACCTATGAACTGTGGGTATGGGACCCTTTGGAGAACCAGTTAATCAACCAGTCCAGTCGATAGTTGGACTAGCCAAAAACGGGATCCTAGGAATGTTGGACATCCCACACTTTGGGAGGGGCCAATCGAAAACAACTACACCAAGAAGTTGATGGTAGTCATCCATGGAGGATACATGTGGCTGGAACAACTCGTCTCAATAGACGTTGAGCTTATTGCATACATCATAGGGATACCGTCACGAGGCGAGGATTCTATGCAGTTACTTGAGGACAAGAAAAAGGAGAAGGCATTGGCCGAGGAAATGAAGAAGAAATATGGTACCAAAAGGGGTTCGTGTGGAATCATAATCAAGTGTATTAGTGACAYAGTGAAAAGAATGGCCACAAAAATTATGGCATGCAAATTACTCAGGAAATATCGCAAGGAGGAATTCTTGGTCGAGGTTGTTGCAAYTGCAACACAATGTGTGGAGGGCATCACACTCAGCTAGGACCTTTATTTGTTGAATCTATTCCTGGACGACTACAAGGATGTGCAGGATCTGGGGACGAAATTTCACTATTCATGGCTACTCATTCTAATAGCCTTTCTCGGATGGAAGGATCCTAGGTATTCATTATTTTCTAGTAGACCCAATCCTTGCCATGAAACATGATACCTATCGTTGGGGTCCACTTCAGACCCCAAGAACAGAAAGGTGAATGTATCCATATTTGAAGGATATCATGGTGATCTAAAGGAAAGCATCGCCAACACTTGGAGAGTGATGCCGAAAGTGGTCGCACGGTATCAGGGCATAGCCAACTTCAAATAAACTAGACATGCAATGTGGATCCAGGCATGGAAAGATCCCGACAATCAATGACTACAACTTTTCTATTGCATCAAGGAGGCAGACATAGAGATGGCCATTAAAGATTGGGATGATGACTGGAGGATTCCAATCCTCAATCGATAAATGCCTGTAGAAATGGAGGAGGAGGTAGGACAAGGACATACACTTGTTGAAGAGTTAACAATTCCCAAGAAGCCAAGGACAGGTTAGAACAAGGCACAACAGAAAAAAGGGGGGGCATCCAAGAAAGGCACCCAAGAGGGGAAAAAAACAACACACAGGCACCACAAGTACANACAAGGACATACACTTGTTGAAGAGTTAACAATTCCCAAGAAGCCAAGGACAGGTTAGAACAAGGCACAACAGAAAAAAGGGGGGGCATCCAAGAAAGGCACCCAAGAGGGGAAAAAAACAACACACAGGCACCACAAGTACAGGAGAAATAGAATGAGACAACACAAAGAGCCACATCAAGTGCTAATAAGCAGGAGAAAGGCCATACTAAGGGGCCATCCATCCAAATGGGTGCATGCAAGAAATTTTTAGGTGCACAAAACACCCCCAGAATACACAATCACCAAGGACGACGGGGACATGGTGGCCGAAATGGTACAGGATCGCATAGTCGAGGATTTTGAAAATGCTCAGCGCCAAAGGGATAGGATTGATGAGGAGTTGGCATACATGTGATAGATCCTCTAGAAGCCCATAGAATCATAGGAGGTCGGCAACAATGTAGGACCGATCCCATCATCATCACAGGTAGGAGGTGAGATTGGATCAAGCGAGCAGAATAGGATCCATATGATAGCATAGTCAAGTTTGACATTTCACATCACACCCAACATGCTACGCATGGATGAAATTGTGGGGAAGACACCCTTAAAGGAATTGGCCCAAATACAGTTGGTTTTGGCGTGGATACCAACCAAGGCCTTGTATAAACTACAAGTCAATGTCGCATAGGAGGTACAGTCATGCACATGCACAGACCCAATGGAATTACAACAAACAAGGGAAAATCGAGACTATTTGGAATTGGTACTCGAGTAGGCTAAGATCGAGACCAAAGATAAAAAAATATAGCACATATAGGTTGGAGCAGGAATTGGTCATAGGCTATGAGAAAATCCCAAAGAGTGCGCATACATAAGAACTCATGGTAACACAGAAGATTGATCAAATTGTGAAGACAATCAATCAATACAAATAGGAGGTCAATAACCTACGAGATCATCTCACACCTACCATGCCACGAGAGGTGAAGGAGCTGAGGAAGTAGGAGGAAATAACGCAGATAAAGGAGATAGAGCGACAAATCCACATGGCGACCGACTTGTTCGAGAAGGCTACACAACTTTGGATGAAGCTAGAAGAGGATCAACAGGTCTAGCAATGGGACTAGGAAGAAGACATGACCTCAAGTAGAGGTAGAAGACTGTATCAATCATGGAGTGCATCAAAGGAGTGTAGGATATGAAGAAACTATAGGCATAACTCATAGCTACGCAGACATAGAAAAAGGAGCACTGGGCTCAAATGGAACTGCTCCAGGAGTGAGAAGCAGAGGTCATTGCACAGGTGGAAGATGAAAAGAAGAACATGGCACAAACTCAGGCATAGTGTGAAGGGATGATCAACGACGAGATTACAGTGCAGGTATTGAACGCACTCAAGGAGAAGACCGCACAGGCCCAAATGCAATCAAAGGAGCTCATGGATAAGTTCCAGGTGATAGTAGTAGATATCAACGAAGAACACAAGGTTTAGGTGGCTTTGGATGAGCCACATGTCAATGTTGAGGCCCTGTTGGATGCAAACCGAATTAGGAAGAAAGGCTATTTTTGGAAGAGAAGCATGCAAGAGGAAAAATACAGGTGGAAGGAAAAGCATAATGTGCGCATGCATGGAAGACCTTACGACTCTAGGGTTAGGGATTTTGTAATACATTGTAATGGTTGGTGAGATGAATATATAGATAAGTGGTACTTAGGAGAGATACATAGAGAGGCGATATATACATAGAGATAGATATACAGATAAAAAGAAAGAGATATGATACATAGAGAGGGACATAGAGGAAGGGAATTGTAAGGAATATATAATCCATTAATATAGTGATCTAGAGAAGGCATGAGAGACTCGATCTTGAGGGTTAGATCCTAGGTTGAGGAGCCTGCTGTGATCTATTCATCCTTGCAAGGATCGATGAGCCTGTGGGAGAGAGGAGGGACTAAGACTGTAACCACGCACGATGTGATATCTTTCTAAACTATAATAAAAGCATGAGAGGCAGATATTTGTGGACGTAGCCCAGGAGGGGGTGAACCATGGTAAAACTCTATTATGTGACTGAATGACTGTGTCTTGGTTCTGATTAGTTGATGAATGTTGAATGAATGAAGTAATTAAATAGATCTGGTATTTTTCATGCATGCATAGAGTGAATATTATAACTAGATGTTAATGAACTAAATAAAGGTTATGACACACAATCACAGATCTCACTCAATCCCAGGTTACAAACACCTGAGTATTGCAGCCACCCATAGAGATATCTCGAGTGAGACTGTGTAGTGCACTTCATGTACTACGTTGCCTTCTAGGTTACCAGAGGGGACGATAGTCTTTAGGGGATTTTGTTGGGAAGCTTCTTAATTATGAACCAGGGTCAATCTGTAATGGTCAATGATAATGATAATCAAAATCCCTCAAGGCCAATAAGAGTAGATGGATAAAGGAAAAAGAACCAACAGTAATAGATTATCTCTTTCGAGCTTCATGATTTCATCTATATCACAAATAAGTTCTCCTTTAGGATCAACTTCCTCATCTATTTTATAATTTTCTTCTCTTTGTGTATCTAAATTTTGATTATCTTCACATTCCTAATCAACAGTTTTTGTTTCCATGGTCATGAGGAGAGATTCCTTTGTGTAAATATATTGTAGCTTGTCCCAAACCTCTTTAGCTGATGCACATTGTCCCACTTTTAATTTCTATGAATCTAATAAGCCACTCAAGATGGCATTGATTTCTCTTGAATTGTTTTCACTTAATTCCTTTTCATCTGCATCTGTTGGTGGAGTTTTTGAAGTTGTGTAACCATTGATAACTGAGTCCCAGACATCATACCCCAATGCTAGCAGATTTACCTTAATTTGTATACTCCATATTACATAGTTTGTTCCATTGAACAAGGGATATGTGTTGATGCAAAGGACATCCTGACAATCCATGTGTGCTAGATATCTTCATTTCAGTGATCAAACTATTTGAAGGAACCTTCTCTGATGCCAATTGTTGGCACACTTACTTATATTGAGAGGGGGGTTGAATCAGTATAAGAATTCTTTTTCTTTTCTTACAATATTTATTAATTTACCAGACATAAGAAGTTAATGAGAATGTTGGGCACAGGCCTGTTTTGAGGAAATATCTATTTTTGGAAGGAAATACCTAATTTTGGAGAAGAACAACTAGTAGGAAAAGCAACATGTGCAAGGGAAATTGCATGCTAGGGAGGAAAGCATGAAAGGAGCGCAGGAAGGAAAACCTAACCATGTTAGGTTTATGGTTTTGGAAAGAGTTTGTAGTGACCAATGATCTTGTAAAATGGTATAAATAGGAAAGTAGGAGGTCTAGGTCGGGGTTTTTCATTCAAGAAGAGATATTGTAGGCCGATGTGTGTTCCAAGTAGTTATTTGGGTTTTGAGATACTGTGATACATTTTTGTAAGTTGTTGAGATGTAGGAGAGTAAGGTATCTATATATTGAGGGTTAGATCATAGGATGAGGAGCCTGGTGTGATCTAGTCCGCCTCACAGAGGTTGTGTAACCTTGTTCATGATTGTATAATCAGAATTGTTGTGCATGCAACACCATTAATCGCAACAAGCATAATAAAGAGCCTAAGAAGCCAAATATTTGTGGACGTATCCCAGGAGGGGGTGAACCACGGTAAAACTTGTGTCATGTGTGATGATGGAATGTCTGTTTACTTTCCTTTAATGGTTGATAATATTTAATGCCTGTTAATGATTGATTTACTCATATGTGGTTAACTAGATCTATTTGATTGCATGCAAGAGTTTAACATATGAATGGATCTTAATAATAATAGATTGAGTAAATAGTTTAAGGCTTCAAAAATATTAGTTACAATCCCAAATCCCCGCTCTTTCCTGTACTGCAAGCACCTGAGCATTGCAGTCACACATAGAAATATCTTAGGTAAGGCTTTGCAATACATTATGTGTGTTGTGTTGCCTTCTGGTTTACCAGGAGGGCCGATAGTTTTAGAGGATTTTGTTGGAAACGTGTTCATATCATAACCTGGGTCAACCAAGAAGTGGATAGAAAGACTAATAACCAAAAAATGGTTTCGTTGTTGGTTGGAATTTCATGGGATTGAGTGGATGGGATCCATAGAATAAACATGAGAAGAATGAAGATATAAAAATGGAATGTTTAGACCGTGGGATCCAATGATGGAGGATATTGAAATATGGTTGAAAAAAAAAGAGCTAGAATTTGCGCAAAAAGATAACAAAAACCCAAAGTTAATACCGTGCAAATATCTGGACAAGTACGTGTTTAGCGACTTGCATGAGATATTTTTATGTGATTTCCCACATGTATTGTAGGAATGGATATTGAGGTTGAAATACAACCACTCTACAAATTGAATCAGACAGATCAAGTGGAATCCTATGGAGATTGCGCAGTTACAACAAGCGAAAAAAAAATTCACGCGCGTAGCATATTTCTGGTTAAACATTATTGTTGCAGGTTTTATCACAAATTTGCAGTAGATACTACGAAGTCTTACAGTGTAGTAGAGCAGGAGTTTCTAAAAGGACCTAGAGGTAGGTATAATATCATTGTATACTTCAATCAATATTTTACTATAAAACAACGATGTGATGACTATGGAATCAGACAACTAAAATTCCCTGTGTTCATGGGGAAAGGGGGGAAGCACTGACAAGAGGTGGAGAAATGGAGGAAGAGATGGATAAGGGAAAGGAGGATTCCATGGACCCAATCATGATAGAGGAAGATCAGATCAAGAATATCATGGAAACAACTGGAAAGACGTGTAGTGGAGTACCCTACCAATATAATATGAATAATAATAAGACATCCATAGTAGATAGAGAGGGCTTGGCAAGTAATGAAGAAGAGGTAGAGGATCTTCAGGCTGTGGAGAAGATTGAGGAAATAATGCACACAACATATGAAAGGAAGACAAGAGGTCCAAGGGTAGGAACATAAGGCATAACTCCCATCCATGTCAGTGTCAATGTGGAGCCCATAATCCCATGTATGACTAGTACACCAGAAAGAACACCACCATTTAGACAAACGAATTTTAGTGTTTTAGCACTGAGAGATGCCCTCAAATTTTGAGAGGATAAGCCCCGTACCCATCAGAGTGTTTGGTGGATGTTTGATTTATATGAGTGGAGGTCAAAATGGAGAAAACTATATACAAGAATGATTTTAACACATAACTGGACACTAAATGCACAGGGAAGTGAGGGCCACATTAAATTCAATCAGTGAATTGAGTTTTAGTATGAGAAGAGGGAAGACTTAGTAGGAAAATTGAACAAGACTTCTTTGGGCGTGACGCCTTCAAGCAACTTGGAGAGGAAAAACTGAGTCTCAATAATGCTCTTGAACTCAAGCTTCAAACAGTGAAATATGTCCAAACGACACAGTCACAACAACATAATGATCAAACCTACATCACAATGTAGCTACAACAACTCGATTGGATCCTCCATGCTAGAGMCATTCAGTGTAAGAGGGAAAAATAAAACAAAGAGAACTAATTAAAACTAGTCACGATACTATTGTAATCAAACCTACATTACAATATAATAACAACCCTTGACTGGATCCTCCATGCCCAAGTGTTTTAACACAACTTTTTACAAAGAGATGGAAAGAGGCTGAATTCTATTAATCTCATAGTATTAAATTTGATACATAACTAGAGAACAACTCTAGCATCCAAACATTACAAAATAGGGAGCTCTTCTCAACTAGTTGATGACCTTAACAAAATATTAAAACTATCTATTTATACTCAGCTCATTCCACAACTACCAGGAGTGTGACCTGGCCCTTACAATCAAAGCTTTGCGTCGTCGACTACTTCTGTCAGAGTGAGCATGTATCCTTCTGTCAGACACGAGTTCATATCAGCATGGGCCTGTAGGAAAATCAGCTCGCAGGGGTACCACGGGCTAACATATCTGTCTTTGTGACCAGATCCTCCACACCTTCCATTTATGGGGTGAGCCGAGATTTCAACCACCAAACCTACCTTCCATTAACTACTTTTCATCGGGGACAAAATGAGACTTAAAACACAGGGGGGGGGGAACATGTTTCTCTCAGATAGGACACCATATAAACATGTGATTGTGGGGCTGCTCAAATGTAGTTTGGGTTCAGACTGCTTTTGGGCCCGCAATCCACCACCTTTCACCATGTAGCACTTTCTCCTTATCATGGTTTCAATTACGATACCGATCAATAAAATTATCACCCAAGTATGTTGCATCCCCGCAATGGATTGTGGCTATAGATCTGGTCATGATCTAAGATCTGGGTGCACTTGCTAAATTTAGCGCCACTGCCAAGCCTAATCGCCCACCAACTTTAGGATCTGCCAAAATTGTGCCTTGGGATGGGGCACTACTTTTGGCATTGAACAATAACAGCTCTCGGAGGATGATCCGATGTGTAAGCCTGATGTCACCATGCTTATATGTCACAGATGGAGAGGTGACATGTGTCACTCGAAAACAGGCTGAAAGAATATCCTAAACGCTTGAAATGAGTGTCATGTGTCAGTGCTAGACAGATGCCACGTGTTTGGTGCTCTAGGGCTCAGGCACTAGCTCCTTTTCCCTTGGCTCCTTCCTAGATGTGACCTAGGGCTATGGCCTTATGCCATCCTTTGATTGAGGGTGTGACCATGAATGGTTTGAAACCAAACCGCTTTCCTCCCCGCAATTCACAATGAGACACCACGTGTCCCTTTCCCAAAACAGTGGTTCTAATTGCGGCCCACCCTCCAAATTTTAAAGTTCGAGCACCCTCCGACCACGCAATGGAGAGTGACCACTAATATTGTGATCTATGATGAGGCCCTTTGATTGAAGGCTCAACTATGGCACTTTTAGATCGACGGGTCCGATCTACACCCTCTCAAATTGACGACCATGATTTTCTTCGCGATTCAAGATTCGAACTTTTCAAATCTAAAACTTCTTCTACATTCAGTGCTTTCACCTAGAGCTATGGGTATGACAATGCGTGGCCCCCTGAGATTAACAACTGAGAATTACATCGGGTCTCCGGACTCTGGGAAAAACAAATCTCAAACCTCATCCTCCTCCATGTTTTTACCTAGAGTTGGCAATCTAATGACGTGTTTCCTTTTGCATTGAACGGTCGAGAATAACTTTGGACCTTTATCCGAATTTCATGGATCCATGCCATATGTCCCCTGGATATTCCTTCAAGCAAATCCTCCAGAGCGAAGGATCTGATGACACGTGGCCCTCGCAGATCGACAGTCTAGATTCATTTTGGGCCTTCGACACTTCGGCGCTTCAGGATTTCGGGGGCTTCGACACTTTGGGACTTTGGGCTTCATCGATTTAGGACTTTTTGATGCATAAATCACACAAACCTCTGAAGTAAAAAACCTTGAAACGCTTGATCTGATGACACGTGACCCCCCGCAGATCGTCAGTCTAGATCCACTTCGGGCCTTCGACACTTTGGGACTTTGGCACTTTGCCTCTTTTGAATGATTGAATGCCACAATATTTTAGAGCGTCGAATTTTGAAGTGAGGGATATACCCCCCACGTGTCCCCATATTTTGATGGCTCATATTTGTTTTCGGGACTTCGTGTCTTCAGAGCCTCCGGAGGTACTACCACCAAGATCAACGACTTATGTTGATTTTGAGATCAACGATCCATAATTTCTTCGAGATTCCAGGCTTCATCTCTTCGGGATTTTTACGCACTTCTCACTTCAAAACTCTCAAATCTCATTTCCCCAAACACTTGTATCAACTGCCAGTTGTCCCTTTAAAGATCAATGACTCACGCTCTCTTCAGGGATTTTATCCGGCGCTATACTTTGAGAAAATTTAATATTTAGAGAGCCTACGAGCCACTAAGATGAACTCCATATGGAATTCCCATTGTTGAAAGAAGAATCTGCCCTTTTTCTTGATTCGAGTCCAGAACGGACCACTCTCAATATTGCGCCTTGAGCTTGTGGTTGCGGCTTTTGTAAACAAAGTCTTAGAAGACTGGATGGGGCTCGGGAAAAAAAAGGATGAATGATTAAAACAAAAGGAGATGGGTGTTCATATTTAGATAAAAATATAAAAGCTTCGGGTCGAGACTTTTTCAGGTAAGTCCTCAAGGGAAACCAGGTCCTTCAACAAAAAGGGGAAAAAAATGACTTTAACAGTCGAAGGAAAAAAATTTAGGACCTGGCTTGTAAAAGAGAGGGAGAAAAGGCAAGGATACATGTCTGAGTATTTGACAAAACACATACACAAGTCTTGACAACTATATGTGATAACATTTGGCTCCACAGGGGATGGCATGCTCCCTGCGAACTGCCAAGAATGTGCAGTTCCAGTGCCTTAGCTTTGGGTTATGGAGTTTCTTATTAAAAAATAAAAATAAAAAGAAAGTGGTATTTACAATGGTGGGAAGTTGATCATAGCTTAAACAAAAACATTCTTCAAAAATTGCCCATTGACAGGGCCACCCAAAACTTCGGAGTTGTCCAAGTTCTGCAATTTATAAGTGTTGTTCAGAAATACCTCAAAAATATTGAAGGGATGGATCCATAAGGCTTCAAATTTACCATTCTTGTATTTGTCTTGTTTTGGGGCGTCCTACTTGAGCACAAAATCCCCCATCTAAAAATCTTTCTTGCTTGTCTTCTTGTCAAAGGCTCGCTTTATCTTCTGTTGATGGTCCTATGATTTATCAAGTAGTTTCTCCTTGGTCTGTTTCACTTCTACCAGCTATAGTATCCTCCTGACCATGTCGTCAGGTTCTCCTTGGTAGTCCTAGAGGAATATTTCCACAGGAAAATCTAGTTGAGTAGGAAAACAACCTCAATCCCATACACCAGTTGAAAAGGGGAAATTCCCAGTGATCTTTTTGGTGTAACTCTATCAATCCATAATGCAAATTTTATCTTCGAATCCTAGGCTTTCTTGTTGTCTTATAACAACTTATTGATGATATTTGTGAGGATATTGTTAGAAGACTATGCTAAACCATTTCCCTTAGGGTAGTAGGGAGTAGAATGGACTAGTGCGATCCCATAATGCTCACATAAATTAATTAATGGCTCAACTCTGAAAGAGGCATCATTGCCTGTAACAATCTTGTTTGGATAGCCAAATCTAGATATGATGTCTTCAAGGAAATTTATGATTACCTTGTGGGAAGCGCTCCTTGTAAGGATGGCTTGTATTCATTTGTTGAAATATCTAGTGGCGATCAAGATCCACCTGTGCTGGCCACTTTAGGCTGGGTGGATCTCTCCAATGAAGTCGAGACCCCACTGCTGAAATGGTCAAGAAACCATTATAGGTTTCAAAGGAAAATATTTGAGCTACTTCTTTCCAGCAAAATTATGACACTTGGCACATGCTCTAATATTTGCACAAACATCAATGAAAAGGATATGCTAGAAATAACCAGCTCTGAGGATCTTATAGGCTGTGGACTTCCAAAAATGATGCACCTGACATGAGTTGTTATGAAAATCAGTCATTTCTCTCTAGGCTTCTTGTGGGTCTAGACACCTCAACAGAACTCCTAGAGGGTCCTTCCAGTACAAAACCTGATCAATGATACAATATTTAATTTCCTTGAGTTTCAAAGCTCTCACCTTGTTTTTATCCAAACCATTAGGAGGCCTCAACTTCTGCAGGAAGTATATGATGTCCTTGTACCAGGCACATTCTACTAAGTTGGGGCTGACATGAGAGTATTCACCAACAACCTCAGTTTTCAGATTCCCTGATTCTATATTCATGAAATTAACTCCCAATGCCTTGCAATTTGATTCAGCCAGTAACCTGGATAAACCTTGGCCTTTCACCAATATGGTGGGTTTGATTTCCAGGTCAAACTCTAAGATTTTGGCAATCCACTTCCTCCTTTTCCCATCTATATCAGGCTAGATCAATATCTCCTTTATTGAAGCCAAGGGGACGCATGCAATAATATTTGAGTGCAGAATATAGATTCTGAAAGCCTTGATGGCTTTCACCAAAGCATAGGCTTTCTTTTCCATGATATCATATCTCATTTTTGCCTCCCTCAGTGATCTGCTGAAAAAGGAAATAGGTTGTTCCAACCCTTCTGCATTTCTTTGTAACAAGACAACAACTAATGTATAAGATGAAGCGAAGGAAAATATAAGAAATTCCTTAGAATAATCAGTGTTGATGAGCACATGTGCTTCAATCAAAGCCCTCTTGATCTGATTGAAATAATTTATAGAATCAACAGTCCATTTCACTTCATTTCCCTTTATGATCATGACTGTAATGTATTTAGCCAACTCAAAAAAATTAGAAACGAACCTCCTCAGAAGGTTGATTTTACCCAAGAAATACTGAACCTCTTTCCTGGATCTGGGAAAAGACAAGGACTGGATAGCCTCTAATTGGCTTGGATCAATCTTCACCCCTTCAGCTGACACAATATGCCTCGACAATTTTCCCTCTTTCATAGCAAATAGATATTTCTTAGGATTGAGGGAGAGACCAAACCTTTTGCACTTCAGGAAAACCTTCTTCAAATTATGAAAATTCTCTTTATCAGACCTTGAGAATATTGTAATTTCATTCAGATAGATGACTACAAATTTGTTCTTTTCTCTGATGAAGGAAATGTCCATGGCTCATTGGAAAGTTGCTCCTGCGTTCCTCAATCCAAAGGGAATTTTAACCTACATAAATGTCCCCCAAGGAGTTGTGAAAGTTGTCTTCTCTCTATCTTCAGGCAAGACATAGATCTGATTGTACCCGGAGAAACCATCGACCATAGACATTTTGGACGAACCAGTCACTCTCTGCAAAATGTGCTCCAGTTTTGGCAAGGGGTAGTTATCCTTTTTGGAGATCCTATTCGAATTTATGAAATCGACACACAACTTGATTTCCCCATTCTTATTCTTCACATGCACCAAATTATCCACCCACTCTGAAAATATCAAAGGGATGATGATCCACGCATCCAACATCTTTTTCAATTCCTTTTCCATAATTGGTAACAGCATGGGATTTATCTGTCTGAGCTTCTACTCAAAAGGTTTGGCATATTCTTTCAAATGGATTTTCTGTTCAATGATGCTCATGTCATATGTTCTCAAATCCTCATATGTCCAAGCAAACACATCAACGAACTCCTTCAAAAGTTTGATATACTCAACCCTTTTCTCTTTTGATAAGATGCTAGACAATTTGACCCATTTGGGATTATCCTCCATTCCTAGATTGCATTCAGTCACATCAGCCTCTTCAGTTGATCCTTCAACCTTTACAACAACATCATTTATGTCAAATAACCTCTCCAAAGGGACTAGACCCTTTGGAATATGGTTTCTATGCAACTGAACAATATGATGGTTAGCAATTTTATTCATAAAAACATCAGCATGAGGGATTTCTTCAGAGTCCTGATTCTGATCAATATGCATATCAAAAAATTCATCCACCGTCTCAAGGAACTTTTTTATCTCGATAGCATCCTCAAATACCTTTCAATGTTTGAAATTGTCAGGAATAAAGGGTCTGTATCTTATCTCCACCTCATACTTGAGTTTGGGGGGCAAAGGGACCTTGAAATTACTTGCTAGATCACCAAGGAATCTGCCACAGAGTTCTCCTCTCTTGGAACAAATGAGATATTAAAATCCATGAAGAAACTATCAATCATATCCCATAATTCATTTTTGTAGGCCCTTAACCTGGGGTGCTTATCCTGATATAGATTTCTAACTTGATGAACAATCAAATTAGCGTATCCAAACAATGCTAGCTCCTCAATATTCATGTCTTTGGTAGCTCTCAAACCCAATACAAGAGCCTCATATCCTGCCAAGAAGAGCCTCATATCCTCAAATTCCAACTTGCAGGACAAAGATATAGTCTCTTTGGTGGGGGAAATAAAAACCACTCTAGCGCCAACACCTTCCCTAGAATAGGCTCCATCAAAAAACACTTTCCATATAGAGGTCCTTGGGGGAGGATCTTCACAGAAGATACTAGGATGCCTTATTATCTCAATAAGTGGTTGGGGAACATCATTGAGCTGTAATATACTGGTTCCCAAATCAGTATCAACTAAGAAAATGGGATGGTTGATGGGATTTTCTTTGTCACTGATAATGTAGGCAAGTTGTGATTCTCTATAAAGCCTTCTATTTCCCCCTCCAAACACAGGAATGGTGGCATACGAAAGGTCCATCTACAAAGTTCCCCCTAGTCTTTTGATCCATGATTTGGACAAGAGCATCCCAAACTTAGGGGGGACATTAGATACCACTATGTCCATGACCACACTCTTCATTGGAAGCTGGAACAAGGAGACAATGAGGTCCTTAATAACCCCGAGGCATTTCACCTTTCTAGAATCGAATGAATAAAGGTCATGGTAAGTTTTTGTAACCTCCAACCTGAGCTCATCCATGACAATCTTAGGCATGAGATTGTGAGATGCCCCTGAATCCATCAAGAATTTGTGCAACACTTTGTCATGAATATTAAATGATGTATAAAAAGGAGCTGAGGAATCATATATATCCTCTACCAAAGGCCCTAGTATGACAACTATCTTTTCATCTTGGAGGTTGACTGAGTCTCTGGAATTATATGAAGGTTCGGGATGCAACATTTTGGAGAGGCACTTTTTGAAATATTCGTGCTTGACTAGCTCTGACAGAGGCATAGGGATCATGATCTTTTGAATCTCGTGCTCAAAGCTAAAAGAGGAGGGAGACTTCATAATCTCCTTCACTTCCGGGGTAGGGATTTTGACCATGGGTGGGGGGTTTTGTACCTCCTTTTCTTTACGACTATCTTCCACCTCTTTAGCAAGATTCTCCATTATGGGAGGATGATCAGAAATATCAAGCCTATCTTGTTTCTTCTTTGACCTTAGGCTATATCTATTTGGATTATTTTTGGTCTTTTCCCCTTTTCTCACCTCGTTTAGTTGGCTATCCATGAGAGACTCCTCATATGCATATTGGGTTAAATGAGGAAATGAGGAGGTGTCTCCAAGACAAAGGATTTCAGGATCAATATATTCTTCCTCTCCTTCTTCATCAGTAACAAGGTTATTTTGGAGAGGAGCTTGAATTTTCTGATCATCCTTATCCCTATTTATTTGATCTCTTTGGATGATCCGAGGGGCATTATTCAGTCTGTTAAAGCTACCTCTATTATGAGTATTTAGGGGATTCCTATAGCTCTTCTTTCCTTCCAATTTCAACCTTTCCACCTCAGTAGAGAGTGATTTTATCAGCTTTGTCAATTCATCTACTTGAGGGTGGGCAGAAGAGGAACCAAAGGTTGAAGCTTCAGACCTCCCCTTTCTTCTATCTCTATCATCCTTACTCCTAAGTTTTTCAACTGCCAATATATTGGAATCTACTTCAAGGGCCGCATCTTGCATATGAACCAAGGAGGTAGCTCTTCTTTCTCTCAATAGGAGGCATAAATCAAGGTCGAAAGTGTTAGCATAAGTAATTTTGGTAGAGGTTTTTGTGGGATTAATCTCAGTGGGAATTTTACTATACATTTTATTAAACCTCTTTGAGAAGTCAGAAAAAAATTCCCCTTCTTCTTTCTTTAGTGATCCAAACTCTGTAATATAGTAAAGGAAATATTTTTTATCCCCCCAATGTCTTAAGAATGCATCATCTATGGCTTCAATCCCATCAATAGATCCAGGAGCCAAGGCCCTAAACCATTTCCTATCCTCCCCATTAAGGATATGAACAAAAGTTCTCATCCATACATCTTCATTCACAATGACATAATTATCTGCATAACTGTAAAAGGTTGCAAGGTGTTCCTCTGTAGTTATGTCTCCCTCACCCATGAACTTGGGGAACTTCTTAAGGTAGCCACCAGATGGGAGAGCATTCAGAGGCTAAGGAAGAACAAGAGGGGCGTATCTAGAAGCCAATATAGCATCCATTCTCTTTCTAGGGGGATTAGCTCTTGCCATTGGGATGTGAACTGGAGGAGAACTAGGAGGAGATGTATTTTGGATAGGTGAGACTAGAAGTGTGCTTTTGGGATAAAATGGGAATTCATGAGTGTTGGGGGAAAAAGCTACAGGGTTTAAAGGGAAAGAAGTTTCCCCCTCTTTGGATACAACAAACCTAATAGGAGGAGGACTACTAAATCCCGGAGTGGGAAAATCTTATAAGTTCCTGGGTATAAACCACTATACAACTTCAGGGGAAATAGGGGTGTCAAAGATTTATCCTTCCAAACCGAGACTAGGAGGGGAGAAATCAACAGGAAAACTCCCAAAATTCAAATTTCTGGAAACTCCAACAGATGGTATAATAGGAGAATTAGAAGCAGCTACTGGAGTTTTTAAAGAAGGATTATGAAAATTACCAGAATCACCAGGTACAATAGTCGAAATACCTTCTTGAGGGGTCTTTCCCTTTCTGATAATTTTCTCTGGGTTGGCTTCAGGTGTTTCTAGAGGAAGCTGTGGAGTGGACCTCGTGTGTCTGCCTTTAGGAGCCACAACTGAAATGGTGGAGTCACTAGGTGCAAGTTGCAATCTTCAATCATACTGATATTTGATGCACCTTCAAAATCAGAATTTCTTTGTCATTCTTACCCAGGGAAATGTCTTCAACTCGTTCCCCGACAGTGACGCCATGAATGTTAGCATTGAGAGTCACCATCATATTGTGAGAGGATAAGCCCACTACCCATCAGAGTGTTTGGTGGATGTTTGATTTATATGAGTGGAGGTCAAAATGGAGAAAACTCAATAAAAGAATGATTTCAACACAGAACTAGATAATAAATGCACAGGGAAGTGAGGGCCACATTAACTTTATTCAGTGAATTGAGTGTTAGTATGAGCAGAGGGAAGACTTAGTAGGAAAAGTGAACACGACTTCTTTGGGCATCAGGCCTTCAAGTAGCTTGGAGAGGAAACAATTAGGCTCAAGAATGCTCTTGAACTCAAGCTTCAAACACTGAAATATGTCCAAACGACATAGTCACAACAACATAATGATCAAACCTACATCACAATGTAGCTAAAACAACTCGATTGGATCCTCCATGCCCGAGCCATTGAGTGTAAGAGGGAAAAAGAAAACAAAGAGAACTAATTAAAATTGGTCAAGATACTATTGTAATCAAACCTACATTACAATACAATAACAACCCTCGACTGGATCCTCCATGCTCGAGTGTTTTAACACAAATTTTTATAGAGAGATGGAAAGGGGATAACTTCTATTAATTTGAAAGTATCAAATTTGATACAGAACCAGAGAACAACTCTGGCATCCAAACATTACAAAATAGGGAGATCTACTCAACCAATTGACGACCTTAACAAAATATTTAAACTATCTATTTATACTCAACTCAGTCCACAACTACCATGAGTGTGACCTGGCCCTTACAATCAAATATTTGCGTCGATGACTTCTTTTGTCAGACACGAGCTCATATCATTATGGGTCTTCAAGAAAATTGACTCGCAGGGGTACCACGAGATGACATCTCTGAATTTATGACCAAATCCTCCACACCTTCCATTTATGGGGTGAGTTGAGGTTTCAACCACCAAACCTACCTTCCATTAACTTATTTTCCTCAGGGACTCGATGAGACTTAAATATCAGGGGGCGACCACGTGCGTCTCTCGGATAGGATGCCATATAAACATGTGATTGCGGGGCTGATCAAAAGTGGTTTGGGTTCAGGCTTCTTTTGGGCCCACAATCCACCACCTTTCACCACATAACACTTTTGCCTTACCATGGTTTCAATTGTGGGAGCGCTCAAGAAAATTATCACCCAAGTATGTTGTGTCCCCACAATGGACTGTGGCCATAGATCTGGTCCTGATATGAGATCTGGGTGCACCTTCTATATTTAGCGCCACTACCAAGCCTAATCACCCACCAACTTTAGGATATGCCAAAAGTGTGCCTTGGGATGGGGCACTACTTTTAGCGTTGAATAATAACAACTCTTGGAGGATGATCCGACGTGGAGGATTGACATCACCATGACGATATGTCGCGGATGGAGAGGTGACATGTGTCACTTGAAAACAGGATGAAAGCATGTCCTAAATGCTTGAAATGAGTGCCATGTGTCAACGCTAGATAGATGCCACGTGTTTGGTGCTCCAAGGCTCGGGATCTAGCTAATTTTCCTTTGGATCCTTCCCAAATGTGACCTAGGGCTATGACCTTACACCATCCCTTAATTGAGGGCATGTCTACGAATGGTTTGAAACCAAACTTCTTTCCTCCCTGCAATTCACAATGAGACACCACATGTCCCTTTCCCAAAACAGTGGTTCTGATTGCAACCCGCCCTCCAAATTTTAAAGTTTGAGCACCTTCTGACCCAACAATGGAGCATGATCACTGATCTTGTGATATACAATGAGTCCCTTTGATCGAAATCTTAACTCTGGTGCTTTAAGATCGACAGGTCGGATCTACACTCTCTCAAATCGACAACCATGATTTGCTTCGCGATTCGGGATTTGGACCTTTCAAATCTCAAACTTCTTCTGCCTTCGGTGCTTTCACATGGAGCTATGGATGTGACGATGCCTGACCCCCTAAGATTGATGGTTGAGAATTACTTCGGGTATCCATACTCTAGGAAAAACAAATATGTTGGCCCTTGACCAAGTTTTGGGGCTTCTTGGTCAGGTTTGACTTAGTGCTCTGTTCATACTGTTTGAAACTTGCAAGGATGAGTGAAAGTGAATGTAATGGATTATGAAGAGACCTTGTGTTGTAACCCAGGGAAGGAGGATCTAGTGAGGTGCGCAAATCTCCTGTCCTCTGTGGAGCTGGTTTTGTGGCTCTGTGCATGTAACTGATTGAAGAAGCTAATAAAGAAGACGAAGAGTTGGTGGATGTAACCCCAGGATGGGGGTGAACCATGTTTATTATGTGTTGTGTATGCTTGTGCTTTATGGTTTCTCCCTTGTTTATTGCTTAGTGCGTTTTTAGAGGATAGATGAATCTAACATGATAACTTAGTGATGAATATTGTGAATGAATATATATGACCAATGTGAATGTGCTTAGTGCTTGAATCTGCTCGATCTGATCTATTTCTTCATTCTAAGTGTTATTAGATGCTAGATCCGGTTGAATACTGCGATGCTCTGTAATTAGGTATTTATCTGTGAAATAAACACTGGTCAAATATTGATGATCTATATTGCTAAGTTCTTGTTAAGGTGTTACAATCACAGTTCTATGTCCCAGCTATGGTTGCAGACACTGGAGTCCTGCAACCACCCCTTCCTCTACCTCAGGTGTTGCCGAAAGGGCTGGTAGTTAGGGTTTTGTTGGTGCGCTCTTGAGCGTTGAACCTTGGGTATGCCCCTGTGCCAAGAAATGGTTTTGTTACCGGAACCGAAATTGTGATTGTTGGGAACTAAGGAAGAAGAATCTCTATGTGAAGATTGGACCTGAAACAGTGAAATCTTTGTGCATAGATATGTTTCCCTAGTGCACAGTATTCTACTTGATCTGAGAAGCTATGTGCCAAGAAGAAGGGTCAAATTTGAAGAAAAGAGGAAAGATCTGAAAGCTTTGTGCTCTAAGAAAGGTAAAAGTGAGAATTTTTTCTTAAAGAGGTAAGATCTGTAAGCTCCGTGCTTTGTTAAAAGTAAGATAAGTGGAAATTTTTGTTTCTAAAGTATGGATCTAAGTATGTTTGATAATATTTGTCCTAGCTTGAAAACTAGGGAATTGATAGATGAAAGAAGATTTGATATGAATAGATATGATAAGAATAGTGAAAGATATGTTATACCTATGTATAGAGAGAATGTTTGGACTAAAAAATGGATGCAGGATCCTAGAAAGAATTTTTTCCATGTTAGCTACTATGATCCTAGTGCGCAGTACAAGAAATGTTGGGGATCATTTAAAAGAAAACGAGGATTAACCCTTTGTTACAGTTGCATAAGACCAGGACATCTGGCTAAGGAATGCCCTAGTAGAAGATCTAGTTGTCTTTGTTGTAAATCCATGGACCATGAAGTATTGGATTTCCCTAGAATGATTGATAAGGTTAAAAGATTGAATATGAGACAAGAAGACCATGAGGAAGGTAAAGAAAATAAGACCATGGAAGAACCCCAAAAAGAATCAGAGAAAGTATTTCTACAGATGAAAGAAACCCTGAATGACCACTGACATAATAACTTATCAGAGATCTTCAAAGAAAAAGAGTGCATTGAAGCAAGAATAGGAGACTTTGACATTGACTATGTTCTAGATGAAGAAACACAGGTGAATATTATGAAAGAAAGAACTTGGGAAACTTTAGGAAATCCTACTATGATTCCTTCATTGGGAGGACTATGATTATTCAGAGGAAAATTGATAACCCTATGTGGAAATATCACTCAGACATCTATGAATTCTCATGGAACTTCGACAGAGGAATATTTTGAGATTGTTAAATTCATTGAGTACAACGCTCCATTTTCTATATTATTAGGAAAACCTTGGATTGAAAGAGATCAGGCCAAAAAGAAGGAAGAAGAAGTCTTAGAGCCTATGAGCTGCTAATCTGAACTCCACATGGAATTCCCACTGTTGAAATCAGAACCTTCCCTTTTGCTTGATTCGAGTCCAGAATGGACCACTCTGAGTATTGCGCCTTGAGCCCACTGCTGCGGCCTATGTAAACAAATTATTGGATGACTGGATGGGGCTCGTGAAAACAAAAGGATGAATGATTAAAAAAAAAGGAGATGGGTGTGCATCTTAGGAGAAAAAAAATGATTTGGGCTGAGACTTTTTTAGGTAAGACCTCAAGGGAAACCACATCCTTCAACAAAAAGGGGAAAACGAAAAAAATGACTTTAACAGTCGAAGGGAAAATTTTTAGGACCTAGCATGTAAAAGAGAGGGAGACAGGGCAAGGATACAGGCCTGATTATTTGAAAAAACACACACACAACTCATGACAACTATATGTGATAACATAGTGGAATAAATACAACATGAAGTATATTTAGACCAGGAATAGAAACTGGAGGAGCCAGTTCAGAAGGTAGCAGTCAAATATATCCACCACACAGAGGGATTATTCCATCACATTTCAAGATGGTAGGACATGATACCACCATTAGGTTACCAAAATTTAGGGGAGAGACATCAAAGGACCCCGAAAAACACTTTTTCATCTACGAGAATATCTAGGAAGCAAAGAAGATCATAGTTGAGGATACAAAACTTGCACAGTTAGCTATCATGCTAAGAGACTCCGCACTGGATTGGTACATGATCCTAGATATAAAAACTCCACCAGGAACAACAAGGACGATTGTAGATGTGAAGAAGCTACGGATAAATGAATTTTAGAAGCCTAGTTCAGAAGATCAGTACATGAATGAGATGATTGAAATTCGACATAAGCCAGGTGAGTCTGTTTGGGAGAATGATCATAGGTTCAAACAATTGAAGGGTAAGTTTAAGTATGTCATGATTGACATGCAACATAGACGTCTCTTTGTGAATTCATTGTTACCAGACTTGAAATGCCCATTGAGACAACAAAAGTTTTAAACTCAGGCAGAGGCTCTGCATGAATCCTTACAAATGGAAGAGAACTAGTATTAGAAGACAAATCCAACAATAGAGGAGTTGAAGGAGCATCTGAAGAACCTCAAATTTCAACTGAACAAGAATAAGGGAAAAGAGAAAGCATAATTTGTTTGGTGTACCACATGCAGGTTAGAAGGACACCACAAGAATGAATGCCCAACTTTCACGCAGTACATGGAAACAGGAGTACCAAACCCTTTTCCAACAGAATTACCATGGTGTGAGATCTGTAAGATGCATGGGAATGATCCATATCATTGTCCAATGATGAAAAAGTACAAGAAATTACCCAAGAGCTCATACTGCAATTTTTGCAAGTCAGTGGGCCATGATGATAAAGATTGTAGGATGATGGAGTTGATAAGGGAAAGAACGTCAGACACCTATAGAGTGTAGGAAAAGATGATGACAGAGCAAGCTACAACTTATTTTAACCAGGTATCAACTCCATACAACACTACGCAACAATAGTATAACACTGTGCAGCCTCAGTATAATAACACACAGCCACATTATAACCCCGCGTAGTATAATAAAGTGTCGCGATACAACGCACTGCGAGGAGGTCGAACTGGATATAGAGGTGGAGGACGAGGTAGAGGAGGATTTGGAAGAGGTAGAGGTCCATTAGTGTGCCACAACTTCCAATAGATTGGACATTATGCAAGGGAATGTCAACTTCCACCTGCGACATGTATGTATTATCGCGCAATAGAAAATGATATAGAGGAATGTACAACACTTTTGGGAAAAAATCAAGAAAAGAGGAACTAGAACAACCAGAATGTTCAGTGGATCTCTATAGAGGCCAGGGATGATGGAATAAATATCAACATAGTCACATAAGGATATGCTAAGAAAGGAAGTGATGCAGTGAGACTAGATCCAGCAAAACACCAATGGGTGAAGAAGAATATCGAACCACAGAAAAAGTTTGATGCACGAAACGAAAAGGATACATTCAAGGAGGCCAAAGAAGAGTTCCTCAAACAAGATGTTTCACCTACATCAAATATGCAACATACTTAGAATGTACCAATGTATGAAATGTTGTTATCAATGGACCACACCAATGAAGCACAACTGTTAGGGAAAGTAAGTACCATAAATAATTTTATACAATCATGTGTTAATCTACTGAATGATCCATCATTTGTTCAAATTTTGAAACAAATTTAGGGAATATGTAACACATAGGCAGAGGGGAAGTTAGAGAAAAAAATATTCAATCACCTCCATACTAGAAGTAGGAAAAGTAGGGAATTCAAATTGAATGCTAACATTGGAGATTTCAATATGGGGTATATTATACTAGATTTAGGCTCTGAGGTAAATGTGTTACCCAAGAAGACATGCAAATGTATGGGATATTCCACACTAGGATATTCACTTGTCCATTTGAAGTTAGCAAATCAACACAGAGTTCTACCAATTGGAAGGCTTAAGGGTGTGACAGTAGATTTGGATGGAGTGCGCACTAAGGCAGATTTTGAAGTGATAGAAATATTGGATGGTACAACACCTTATCCAACATTGCTTACCTTGGATTGGGAATTTGATAATCAGGCCATAATCAACTTGAAAACAAGGAAGATGAAATTCGAATGAGGAGAATATATATTCATTACACCATTATATCCATCAGAAGGAGAAAGTTTTGTAGATCCCACTTGCTTAGATCTAGAGGAAATAAACCATCTATATAGAACCACCGTGCGAGAAGAAGATTATGTTAACCCAACTACAGAAGGGGTACTCAGCTGGAGGAGAATCACATCATGTGCTTATGACTCAGATACATGTTTGGAGAATTGGAAATGGAGATTAGATGAGGTCTCCACAAGAAGGTGCACAAGAATAGACTATGCAGTAAGATGGGTTGTCACATAGATAAGAGAACCTCCCAGTTTTCATGGGGTGAATGACTTAGAATAATTTCTAACCAAATATGAAGAGGAAGTATGTTGGACCTTGGTTATGGAAGGAAGTGAAGAACAATGGAGGAAAGGTAAAAAGCGAGCTTCGCCAGAGACACAGTAACTATCACTGAGTCGAAGTGAGAAAAAGAGCAGGAAGGATGGAGTGAAGTAAGGAAAATAAATCCGTTGGACGAGAAGATCATGGATGAAAGATTAGAAAGGAAGGAGGATCATAGAAAACTCAGCAAGAAGAAAAATCCATCATTGGATGCTTTGGAGCACCGCGAGATGAAGAAGGAAAGACAGGTTGGCGAAGCCCAGAAAAAGCGGGTCAGGTTGACCTAGGGTTTTGGTAATTAGGGTTTTGACACCTAGGTTTATACCTAAGGCTGTAGGTGAGGGATTGTAATATATAAATAGAGGTCAAACGGACCTAGGTCGGGTCGGTACTAGTGTTGGGTATTGATATTTATTGTTGTTGGTTAAAAGAGTATTGTACTATGAGAGAGAGAGAGTGTTGAGAGTGAGAGCCTTCTACTATTGTAAGATCTTCAACTAGGTGCAAAGATCAAGTCCTTCAGCTGGGTGCGCAGGAAGGTGGGAGAAAGAAAGAAGAAGAGAGAAGATCTACTGACTAAGAGCGCAGATCAGAACTGTAAGCTTTACCTTGATATATCATAAGCACAGGTCTGTGGATGTATCCCTAGAGAGAGGGTGAACCACGTATATCTAGTGTTATGTGTGTGTGATTGTTGCCTGGATCTCTATCATTGTTATACTGTTAATTGCATTATTGTGTTAGATCAGATGTATGGCTACGCAGAGTATATCTAACTAATATAGATATATATGAATGCTGCATTATTATTGTATTAGTTCCACTTGATATTTCCCTAGTTGTATACATCTCTTTCCTACAACCCCCCTCTTAGCTACTTCAAGTGAGACTGCATTTGGTTCGTAGGTGTTGTTGAAAGGGCCAGTAGTTAGGGCTTGTTGGTGCACTCTTAGAGTGAACCCTAGGTCTTCCCTTGTCCCAACAAATGGTTCCATTGTTGGGACATGACTCTGTGTAAAGGAATGTCAAGGTGGTTCCCATCTAAGACAGAGATTCAGAAGTGGATAGAGGATCAAGAGAAGGAATTTGCAGAAGCTGAGAACAAGAACCCTAAAATGAGTACTGAATATTGGCTACAAAGATACATTTTCACTGACATTCGCGAGATATTCTTTGGGGGAATCCACCTGGAGTTGTTTGAATGGTTGGATAGGTTAGCCCATACCCAATTTGATATCAGATCTAGACCTCATGTGGTCTGGACGTCGGATTTGATTAAGAAGGTTAAGAGAGTCGACAACGTTGTATCAAGGGTTGTATATCACTGGTTCGATAGTACCATTGGAGGGTATATCACCGAGTTTGTTTTTGACAGAACATAATCATATAGCCAAGCTGAGAGATACTTTTTCAAAGGACCTAGAGGAAAAAAATTTCACTTTTTGAAGCTGAGAATCAAGATGTTGTTGCATGAAAAGAACATCTTGAAGATATAGTAGATTGGTCAGACATGAAAAGGATAATGTTCAAGATCTCAGACAGTGACAACGACATAGAAGATGGACATACACGCAGTGGGAAAGTATTCCAAGGGGTTCACCTTGAGAACTTGTTTAAGAAAAACTACGGAGAAGAGGGTTTCTACAGTGGAGAAGAAGTAGATCTAACCGACGAAGAACATTCAGAGCCCACCAGAACAGAAGAAGGGGAAGATGAAGAACTTTGCCAAAGTGATCCAGAAACCTCAGGAACTATGCAGGTTACTGAAGTAAGTAACATTAACCCTCTTATTGTTTCAATAGCACTTAGTAGTTAGAATAGTCAGAACCACCAGAGTACTCAGAGCACTGTTACCGGTAGCTTAGCATATACTCAGACAAGAAGTCTAGGCATCTCTATGGAAGATGAAATGAGGCTCCCTATATTTAGAGGATATGGATCTGAAGATCCTTAACAACATTGGTTTCTGTCTGAAGCCGTATGGAATATTAAAAGTATCACCAACGAAGCCATCAAGAGAACTCAGTTCTGCACTACGCTACGAGACCGCGCACTGAGCTGGTACATGAAACTTGTCCAAGGACTGGCACAGCCTAAGCCACTTAACGAGATCAAGAATATGTTGGTTGCAGAGTTTAAAAAACCTAAGTCAAATTCACAATGTATTACAGAGCTAAAAGAGATCAAACAAAAGGTAGCATAACCTGTTTGGGAGTTCGACCAAAGATTCAAGACCCTAATAGGCCGATTAAGTTTTCAGATCCCCGATGAACAGAACAAATAATGGTTCATCGTTGCACTGTTACCACACATTAGAGTCCCTTTGATGCAGCAGAATATTGCATCGCAGGAAGAAGATTTGGAGATCACCATGAAGCTTGAATCAACACCTATGGGATAATCTAGCTCAAGCATGAGCCAGATCTTGAGCTAGCTGACTAGTCTATCTCTGTAGGTTGAGGATATGAATAAAGATAAGGGAAAGGAAAAAAGAGAATATATCTGGTGTGTAAATTCATATCTGAAGGTCATGATAAGGAACATTGTCCCTTATTCCATGAGTATTTTGCCTCAGGAGCGTCGAGCCCCTTGAAGCAAGTTAACCGACCCTGGTGCGATGTATGCAGAAATAGGCATCACCCAGGTGAGTGCTATTACATGAAAAAGTATGTTTAGACACCCACAAACTTGTACTGCACATTTTGTAAATCAGTGGGGCATGATGATCGAGATTCTAGAGCTTATGATCTCATGCATGAGAGGTCGAGGGACATATACAATATCCAAGGTGAAGTACACCAAGAAAGAAATCATGCACAGTATAATTCTCGAGGAAGAGGAAGTCTCAATCCTCACGGTGTATATAGAGGAGGAGGAGGAGGAGGAGGTATGGGCTGAGGCCGAGGACAAATTATCTGTTATAATTGCACACATCCAGGACACTTAGCAAGGGATTGTTAGAATCCTTGCACAACCTGCAGTTATTGTAACTCCTTCGAACATGGCATAGAAGAATGCCCTGCGCTACTCGCTAAGCTTCAGGAAAGATGAGGACCCCAGTAGAACCCACAAGTACAATTGATATATGCTGAACCTCGCGGAAATGATCCTAGAGTCGTTGTAATTACTCGAGGAGGCACTACTACAGGAGAAGACAGGGCAACACAAGGAAAGAATGCAGACAACCATGGATTCAAGAAAGATGAGGAGAAGACTCAGGATTTTGATGCAAAAAAAGAAAGACGAATCTTTGAGGAGGCAAGAAAAGAGTTCAAAGGAGATCAAGGGTCCTCATCTAGAATGAAAATAGAAATCAAAGAGTATGGCATGCCTCAGGTGTTTGATCAGTCTGCATCAACAACAGAAGAAAAAGAGGTAAGAAAACTCATGGAAGTTTTTTGCACTTGTGTTAAGTTGATTCAAGATAAAAGTGTTGTACAAGAATTACAAGATTTAATCAAGAAGTATGAGCTAGGAAAGATAGACTCCTTACTGAATAGGGTAGTGCACCAAATTGGGAGAAGGAGAAGGACAAATAAATAATTACACCTGAATGCTCAAATAGGAGAATATGATATAGACTATGTAGTCCTAGACTTAGGGTCGGAGGTCAATGTCATGACGAAGAAAACCTGGGCACTGATGGGAAAAACTAAGTTGATATACTCCCCCATCATGCTTCACATGGCTAATCAGCAAGCTGTCATCCCATTTGGACGATTGGAGCATGTTCCTGTGGACATCGATGGAGTTAGAACCTTTGCAGATTTTGAAATAATTGAAATTGTTGATGACAGCTGCCCTTACCTAGCATTATTAGGAATTGATTGGGCCTTCGACAATTCTACTGTTGTTGATCTAAAGAAGAGGAATATGACATTTGAAATAAATGGTCTTAGGGTCACTGCACCTTTAGATCCAAATGAGGTACCTAGATACACAGAGCATGTCAGAGAAGAAGACTACGCATATGATCTAGAAAACATCTATAAATTAACAGCCAGACAATAGGATTATATCAACCCTACTGTTGATGGGAATCTAAGCTGGAGAAGTGACAATGTGAGTTCATCATATTAAAGAGAAGCATTGGAGAACTGGAAGAACCAGATGTATGAAGTATCCACAAGGATATGTGCTCGACTGACTAGAGAAGTTTGCTGGATTGGTACGACAACAAGTAACATACCTACCTTTGATGGTCTGAATCCTTTAGAATCCTTTTTGATGGACTTTGAAGCAATTGTACCAGGGCAGTAGAGGTTGTTGGCTATGGATGAGGCCCTGAAATCTACACCAGCAAAATGGTGGGGGACACACAAAGGAAACATCACAGATTGGACACAATGTCGAACCTTGATGACAACGTGTTTTTCAGCACAAGTAGGAAGTTGTGAAGCAAGGTACACAGGTCAAAGCTGCCCAAAGGAACATGTACGAAGCTGTGAAGAGGCCTAGAGTGACATTCCTCGAGAACAATGGGTACATAGATTCATTAACACGCTGGACACTGTCCCTATCAACTAGTACCTTCAAGCGAAGCTGCGCCTCATCACTTCAAATTGGGAAGGTATGATCCATAATTTTGTAACCACCTTTTTGTTTGACAACGAATTTCCTTCTATAGACCAAGAATTACAGATTGTGAGATAGAACTTATTTAAGGAGGCATCTGGCCTCCCTTTGGAGAAATAAGAGGATGAATGGACTGCGCCATTCCATAAATTGCAAGAATGTTACCACATTAATGCTGACGAAGATGATGATCCGAGGAAGGTAAACATTATTGAGACATAAGGCCACAGGAATGTGGAAGGACTAGGAGTTGAACTTCCATTCATTGGATAGTCGATCAAGATAAATAAAGTTAATATTGGGACAGAGGAGACACCGAATCTTGCCAATGTCAAAGATTATCGGGATGCTGCTACCATTGACAAAATTACAGAATTATTGCACGAGTATCAGGACTTGTTTCTGACCAATTTCACTGATATGAAGGGTATCAAAGGACCTATGGGAGAAATGAGAATACCTTTGAAACCAGATGTGAAGCCAGTCAAGCAAAGACCCTACAGATTGAATCCGAAATATAAGGAAAAAGTGAAGATTGAGCTTGATCGAATGCTGGAAGCAGGGATTATTGAACCTGTCGAAGAGTCGGAGTGGATCAGCCCTATGGTGGTACAAGACAAGAAGATAGGAGAAATCAGGATCTTTTTGGACCTTAGGAAGTTGAATGATTCCTATCTACATGACCCCTTCCCTAAACCATTCATAGACGAAGTGTTGGATAACGTGGAAGGCCAGGAAGCATATTCTTTTACAGACGTCTTTTCAAGATACCATCAGATCCACATTGCCAGGGAGGACCATCATAAGAATACATTTTCCACAGAGTGGGGATCCTACCAATATAAAATAATGTCATTTTGATTGAAGAATGCATATCCATCTTTTCTAGGGTGGTGGTCGAATCATTCAAAGAATTTTTGCATAAATGTTTAGAAGCATACTTTGATGATTGGACTATTTTTAGCTTGTTGAAAAATCATATTGAATGTCTAAGGATAATGTTAGATAAATGCAAACAATGTCAAATTTCTTTGAATCTGAAGAAGTGGATCTTCTTCTCACCATTTGGAGTATTATTAGGTCATATTGTATGCAAGAAAGGATTGTTGGTGGACCCATCCAAAATTGCAATTATAGTTTATTTGCCACCTCCTACTTCAGTCAAACAACTACGCACTGTGCTAGGACATACTGGCTATTATAGGAAATTTATCAAAGGATATGCTCAGATTACTACACCAATGGAGAAGTTATTAAAAAAATATTGTCAGTTTGGTTGGTCAGAAGAATGCCAGCAGAGCTTCGACACACTGAAACAAAAGATGGTGACTGTGCCTATTTTGGTCTTTCCAAATTGGAGTAAGGAATTTCATGTGCATGTTGATGCATCTTATATTGCATTAGGAGAAGTACTGGCACAACCTGGAGAAGGGAACATTGATCATCCATTAGCATTTGCCAGCAGAAAGCTATCCACAGCTGAAATCAATTACACTACTACAGAGAGAGAAGGATTAGCCATGGTGTATGCATTACAGAAATTCCAACACTACTTGTTGAGAGGACACTTTAAAATGTTTATTGATCACTCCACATTGAAGTACCTAGTCAACAAGCCAGTGTTGGGGGGCCGACTATGCATATGGCTTCTCCTGTTTCAAGAATATGATTTTGAGATCATAGTTAAGCCAGGAAGAATGAACAAGAGACCTGACCACCTGTCGAGGTTGGAACATGGCGAAGAACCCACCAGTTTGGAGGATACATTACCGGATGCACAGTTGCTCGCCATTAGGAAGGTGGATTACCACTTCACAGACATAGTCCAGTTCCTTTCAACGGAAATGGATCCAAGTGAGTATACAATTTCCTAGAAGAAACAACTAGTGGTGCACCCTGCAGATTTTTCACTGATAGTTGGTCAGTTATATAAGATGGGACCTGATGAGATACTAAGAAGATGTGTGATGGAGGCAAAGTGCCCATTGATCCTCATAGAAGCTCATGAAGGCATCACAAGAGGACTTTACGTAGGGAAAGCAACTGCACAGAAGGTTCTGTGAGCTGGACTTTGGTGGCCTACGTTACACAGAGATGCTAAAGAGTATGCCAGAGCATGTGATGTATGCCAAATATTTGGAAGACCATCCCAAAGAGATGAAATTCCCTTATCACCGCATATGACCCTACAAGCATTTGAAAAATGGGCCATTGACTTCATGGGACCTATAAACCCACCAGGGAAGTGAACAGGAGCAAGGTATATTATTACTGCGATAGAATACCTGACTAGATGGGCCAAAGCCAGAGAAGTCAAGGACTGTAGTGCAACTACATTTGCACGTTTTATATTTGATGACATAATAACCAAGTTTGGATGCCCTAAGATCCTCATGAGTGATCAAGGTACACACTTCATCAATAAGACAGTGGAAGCCCTGACTGAAGAATTTGCAGTCCACCATCAGAAGAGTACACCTTACCACCCATAGGTAAAAAGAATGGTTGAAGCATTCAACAAGATCTTGGAGACAACATTGACAAATATTTGCAATGTAAACAGGGATGACTGGGATTTAAGAGTACCAACAGTACTCTAGGCTTATAGAACCACTTGAAAGAAATTAACAATGCAAACCCCCTTTAAGTTGGTTTACGGTCTTGAAGCTATTGTCCCAATGGAGTACTTGGTACCAAGCTTAAGGATTGATGAATTTACATAAATGGATGATACCGATGATGTTTATGACAGGCTTTCACAGTTGGTACCAACGATGATACCGACAGATTCATTGCAGGATTCCAACAGCAAGTTCAGAAGGAACGCGAAAAGGCCTATCATGACAGGCACATCAAGAAGAAGGCACTTAAGCAAGGTGATTTAGTACTAATGTATGATAGTAAGTTTATCAAACACCCGGGGAAGTTCAAAATGCATTGGCTCAGACCATATGACGTCGCTTGTGTTATAGAAGGAGGATTTGTGCAGCTAAAGACATTGAAGGGAGAATGGAAGGAAGGATTGGTGAATGGGAGTCGGCTGAATTTTTACTATGACAACCAGTTGCCTCGCATCTCTCAGTAAACGCAGGAGGAAAAGGGTCTAGGTACCAGGTGTAGTTGAAACTGGGTACCAAACACAAAAAAGACAGTCTGCACAAGGTTGGAAAGGAGGCATAAATCATAAAGCAAGGGTTGCACTGCGTAGTCCAAAATCAAAGTAAAACAAGAGGATCAGAGCTCAAGTGCCTCGAGACGAGTCAYAGGTGAGTGTTGGGGGCCTATTGGCCCTTGGTTATGGAAGGAAGTGAAGAACAAGGGAGGAAAGGTAAAAAGCAAGCTTCGCGGGAGACACAGTAACTATCACTGAGTCAAAGTGAGAAAAAGAGCAGGAAGGATGGAGCGAAGTATGTAAAAGCAAGTTGTTGGATGAGAAGATCAGGGATGACAGATCAGAAAGGAAGAAGGATAGTGGACAACCCAGCAAGCAGAAAAATCCATCATTGGATGCTTTGGAGCACCGCGAGATGAAGAAGGAAATACAGGCTGGCGAAGCCCGAAAAAAGCAGGTCAGGTTGACCTAGGATTTTGGTAATTAGGGTTTTGACACCTAGGTTTCGACCTGAGGTTGTCGGTGAGGGATTGTAATATATAAATAGAGGTCAAAAGGACCTAGGTTGGGTCGGTACTAGTGTTGGGTATTGATATTGATTGTTGTTGGTTAAGAGAGTATTGTACTGTGAGAGAGAGAGTGTTGAGAGTGAGAGCCTTTTGGTATTGTAAGATCTTCAGTTGGGTGTGAAGATCAAGTCCTGCAGCTGGGTGTGCAGGAAGGTGGGAGACAAAAAGAAGAAGAGATAATATCTATTGACTAAGAGTGCAGATCAGAACTGTAAGCTTTAACTTAATATATCATAAGCACATTTTTGTGGATGTATCCCTAGAGAGAGGGTGAACCACGTATATCTAGTGTTATGTGTGTGTGATTGCTACATGGATCTCTATCATTGTTATACTATTAATTGCATTATTGTGTTAGATAAGATGTATGGCTATGCAGAGTAGATCTAAATAATAAAGAGATATATGAATACTACATTATTATTGTATTAGTTCCACTTGATATTCCCCTGGTTGTAGACATCTCTGCCTGCAACCCCCCTCTTAGCTACTTCGGGTGAGACTGCATCTGCTTCATAGGTGTTTCTGAAAGGGCCAGTAGTTAGGGCTTGTTGGTGCGCTCTTGGAGTGAACCCTAGGTATTCCCCTGTGCCAAAAAAGTATTATAAAACTAGAGGCTCTTATCCCTGGAAATTCCACTCAAAGATACACCTACAAGATGGTGGGGTGCACATAAAGAAACAATTCAGGACTAGTACCAATGTAAGAGGTTACTACACATTAGACTTGATGTAGAACATGACAACAATAGAATGTAGAGATATGATGGATAGGGGACACCAGCAGAACATTTGGAGAAATGAAAGAAAAAATGGAGGATGAAACCACCAGAGGAATGGCCTCATCACATTATCCATACATTGTAAGGAATTCTAGAAAACTGGTATGTATACCAGGAAATGCGCAGAGGCACTGCAGAATGGACATCATTACAACATAATTTTATAGTAACATTCTCATTTGAACATGAGAACCCCAACATTGATTCAACACTAAAACAGATAAGAGGGATGATATTTATTGATGAACCTAAGGCTGAACTCCTAACATAATACAAAGAACAGAACAAGAAAATAGTCAAAGAACTATTGTCATTCTACCATGTGGAAGAAGAAGCACCAGATGAAGATGACCCATGCAATATTCATATTACATAAATTGTAGGAGAAAGAGAGGTGGAAGGTCCATCTTTGGAATTAGAAGTATTTTTTGCACTTATCAAAGTGAAGAAAGTCAACATTGGGACAACTGATAATCCTAAAATGGAAAGTATTGGAGACTAATGGGAAGAAAAAATAGTGGAAAGAATAATAGAGTTATTGCACGAATACAGTGACATGTTCCCCACATCCTTTACAGATATGAAAGGCATAGCACGAGAACTAGAGATGAAGATACCTCTCAAGATTGAGGCAAGACCTGTTAGACAAAGACCGTACATAATGAATCCAATATACAAGAAGAAAGTAAAGGCTGGAATTGAAAGAATGTTAGAATTCAGTATCATAGAACTAGTAGAGGAATATGAATGGATAATTCCTATGGTAGTGCAAGAAAAGAAACAAGGGGGGATAAGGATATGTGTAGATTTGAGAAAATTGAATGATGCTTGCTTACATGACCATTTTTCCATCCCTTTCATAGATGAGGTATTAGATATTGTGGGAGGCCAGGAAGCATACTCATTTACATATGGATTCTCAGGTTACCATAAGATCAAGATAGTCTAGAAGACAGGTATAAGACTGCTTTTTCTATAGGATGGGGATCCTACCAGCACACAGTCATGCCATTTGGGCTGAAGAATTCACCAACCATATTTTGAAGAGTATTAATAGTTTCTTTTAAGGAATTTATACATCAGTTCTTAGAAATGTATCTGGATGATTGGACTGTATATATTTTGTTAAAGGACCATGTATAAGTGTTAAAGATAATGTTGGAAAGATGTAGGAAATGTCAGATATCATTGAATATAAAGAAATGCATATTTGGGACACCTTTTGGAATATTGTTGGGACATATAGTCTGTAAAAAAGGGTTACTGTTGGATCCTTCTAAGATTGCAGTCATTGTCAACTTACCACCACCAAAATCAGTGTTCCAGTTGAGAGAAACACTTGGACATACAAATTATTACAGTAAATTCATAAAGGGATATGTGCAGATTACTACACCAATGGAAAAATTGTTGAAGAAGGATACTAGATTTCAGTGGAATGAACACTGTCAACAAGGGTTGGATATTTTAAAATAAAATATGGTCACAACACCTATCCTATTATTTCCAAACTAGGAAAATACATTTCATGTGCATGTAGATGCATCAACCATAACAATTGGAGCAATTCTGGGGCATCCAGGAGCAGGGGATTTAGACCACCATATAGCCTTCGCAAGAAACAAATTGTCAGAATCAGAGCAGAATTACAACACCACAGAAAGAGAAGGCTTAGCCACGGTATATGCACTTCAGAAGTTCAGGCACTATTTGTTGGGAAAACAATTTAATATGTTCACAAATCATTCCTCCCTAAAATATTTAGTCAACAAGCCAGTGTTTAGGGGGAGGATCTGTAGATGGTTTTCGTTATTTCAAGAATTTGATTTTGAAGTGATATTCAAACCAAGGAAGTTGAATGCAGGATCATATCACCTATCAAGGGTCACTAATGGAGAGGAACCTACCAACCTGGAAGACAACTTCCCTGATGTGTAGTTGTTTTCAGTACAAATAGTTGATGAATATTTTGTTGATATTATTGAATACTTAAGTACAGGGATTGCGCCAAAAGAATTTAGCACTGCGCAAAAGAAAAATCTGGTAGTCAAAGCTGCAAAATATCAACTGATTGCAGGACATTTATATAAAATGGGCACACACAACATTTTGAGAAAGTGTGTACTAGAAAATGAAAGGCCTAGAATTTTGGTAGAARCTCATGAGGGAATAGCTGAAGGAAATTATGCATGAAAATATATCGTGCATAAGGTATTACATGTAGAACTATGGTGGCCAACATTCCACAAATATGATAAGGAATATTTTCATCAATGTGATGTCTGTCATAGGGTTGGAAAACCCAACAAAAGGGATGAGATGCCTGTGAGACCACAAGTAAATTTGAAAGTATTTGACAAATGGGAAATAGACTTTGTTTGGCCAATCCATCCAGCTAAAAGGTCAGGAGAAAGATACATCATTACTGCAATAAAATACTTAACAAGATGGGAATAAGCAACACCATTCAAATACTACAGTGCAGAGAAAACAACACACTTCCTGTTTGAGAAAGTGATCACCAGATTTGGATGTACAAGAATTTTGATGAGTGAAAAAGGTACTCACTTCATCAACAACACTATCAAGGCTATGATTGAGGAGTTGGAAGTCTATCACCAGAAGAGTACACCTTACCATCCTCATGCAAATGGAACAGTAGAAGCCTTCAATAAGATCTTGGAGAATGTTATGACAAAGATCTGTAAGTTCAACAGGGATGATTGTGATTTGAAAATACCAGCAGTACTATAGGCATACAAGAATACATGCAAGAATCTAATAGGGAAGAGACCATTCAGGTTGGTTTATGGGAAGGAAGCAGTAGTACCATTAGAATTTATGATACCCAGTCTACGCTTAGTAGAAATTACCAACATGACATAAAGAGGCACAGTAAAGGAAAGGCTAAATAAACTAATGGAGATGGAAGATGATAGGATTCTGGCAGGATTTCATCAAGAAGTATAGAAAGAAAGAGATAAATCTTGGCATGACAAACATATCAAGAGGAATAGTTTCAAGGAAGGAGACCTAGTCTTTCTCTATGACAATAAAAGTTTTCAACATTCGGGTAAGTTTAGAATGCATTGGCTAGGGCCCTATGAAGTAAAGACTATCACAGATGGGGGATCTGTACAACTAAAGGATCTGGAAGGAACATAACTGAAGGGAATGATCAACAGGAGTCGATTGAAACTATACAGGGATAGTCGACCTCCTAACAATTAAAAGTTACAACACAGTAAGAAATACATGTACATAGTGTAATATAGTAGAAGCTAGGATAGAAAAATGACAAAAAGAAATAAAAAGGAGAAAAAGAAGGAAAAAGAAATACAAAAACATAAAAGAAATAAAATAAAAAAATTACTGTGGAATGTTATGCGCAGAAAAAGTAGACTCAGTGCAACAAAAGGGAAAAATGTATGCACGCAGTAGATGGGTAAAAAAAATAAAAACACCGCACACTAAAAAAAAATCACAACAGAAATGCATGGCGCACTTAAAAAGTTCAACGCACTGGAAAAAGGACAAACGGTCAGAAAAATGAAAAATGAAGATTACGGCAAAAAAGCGCCAAGTGGCGGCATTTATGAAATTAATTGGAACGTACTTGTAAAGCTTTGTTGAATTAATTGTAGCCATGGAAGATTCTCCGAGAAGATTCATGACATTTATGGAACCTTTTATATAAAGGGGCAACGCAGACAGATTACAACTTATTGTGAAATTTCAAAATTGTAGCGATAGAGAGCATGCAGAGCTGAAGTGAATATACAAGTGCACAGTGCGAACTAGTTGAAGCCCATTCGGAAACAAATGATCAATACCCATGATGGCACCACCAAATATTGGTGTGTCGATCCAAACCGCAAGGAAAAACTGTAGAAGCATTAGGGAACCACATGAAACTATAGAGGTCGAGCAAAAAATGTCTCACAGAGAGGGAGTAGTCGATGTCGATGCAATTACCTCCTCTAGCTTTGAACTAGTAAGCCCTACACTGGTGGTGGAAGAAGCAAAAGCTCCAACAAYGACTKCCATGGAGATCGATAGTGTGCATGGTCGCCAAACAAACGACGCAGGAAACCTACATCAACCTGGGAGGGCCAAAGAATCCTAAAGAACAAATGGTGAATCCAACACGCACACATAGGTTTCGGTGCCAATACCAAAACTTGAAGCACGGTCTACATAGCAACAGGAAGGGCTAGTAGAAGACCTAACCGAGAAACCAGACTCAAGAACAAAGCATAGGCAAGAAGAGGTTGGGACATCTAGCGCGTCAGTCAGAAGAAAGGGAAAAATTCCCATGGCGCGGTCCTCGTGCAAGTAGCCCGACGCAACCATCGTACTACCATGCATTCTAGAGGGATTTCATACCACGCCAACACTTTTCGGGTGCATGGAAAATTTGAAATATTTGGACCACGATGTGGCCGACGCTGGAAAATTCCCAAAATTTGGGCAGCAGTTATACATGGAAAGCATAGGCACATGACCCTTCAGTGACCCTATACTACAACATAAACCATGGGCAGTCCGCTTGGCCAACATAGGTATCCTCAACTTGGTGTAAATTACCCATTTTGGCAGGGGGAAGGAGGTAAACAATTGTGTCAAGCAGTTAATGGAGGTCCTCCATGGAGGCTTCTTATGGATGGAGGAATCTGTCTCAATCGACGTTGAGTTGATTTCCTTCATCACAGGGCTACCGTCCATGGGTGAGAGTCTCGCGCAGTACCTAGAAAAAAAACAAAGGAGAAATCTCTTGCCAAGGAGATGAAGAAAACATACAGCACAGAGAGAAGCTCGCTTGGTATAATCATAAAAAGAATCAATGACAAAGCCACGAGAATGGCCACAAAGCTTATGGCCTACAAGATGATAAGAAAATTTCACAAGGAGGAAGTCCCTACAGGGGTTGTCGTAGTTGCAACACAGTGCACCAATGGCACCTTGCTCAGTTGGGCCCCTTATATCTTGAACATGTTCCTCGATGACTACAAAGACATGCAGGACTTGGGGACATACTTTCATTACTCTTGGTTTTTAATTTTGATAGCATTAGTCGGGTGGAGGGAGACACCATACTCTTATTTTTGTGATAGAATAGGTCGATGCCACGCAGCACATTATATCTCAATGGGGAGCACTTCAGACCCCAAGATTATAAGTGGAAACATAGGTACCTTTGCATGGTACTTCAAAGACATCCAAGAAATCATCACAAACACATGGCGGATCACTTCATAGGTTGTCATGCAATACTAAGGTATTGAAAATTTTAGAGCCACACACCACACCATGTGGATACAGGAATGCATGGATCCAACCAAGGAATGGTTGCAACTCTGATACTACATCAGTGGAGAAGATGTAGAAATGGTGATGCACGACTGGAAATATGACTGGAATATCCCATTCATAAAAATATGAATCCAAGTCAGAAGGCAGTGCAACAGAAGAAGGGGAGTGTGACAAGGAAAGAAGTGCAGGCAGGCAAAAAGGACACTGCCCTAGCACAAGGATAACAAGGAATGGGGGATACAACAACATGAGAAACCCCCTCGACATACACCCCATAGGAAATAGGGAAACTCAAGTGGCCAATCATACATACATGGGGGGTCATGCAAGAAGCCCAAGGTGCACAAGAAGCTGCCAGAGTACACGATTATTGAGGATGACATCGACCTCGTGGCAGAAAAATTATAGGAACGTGTAGCTCAATAGTTCAAAGACACCCAACACCAAAGAGGTCAAATTCAATATGATTTGGTCAACATAAGGTAGGTCCTAGAGAATATGAGAGCAGTGCACAGGCCTGAAAGGGGAACAAATCCATTCCTCATAGAAACAAAAGTAGAGGAAAGGGCCACGTCGAGCGAGAAAGATACCATACAAACTATAGCATAGGAAAGCCCAAACTTCCAATTCACATCCAACATGTTGCAGATGTATGAGACCCTATCCCAAACACCATTGAAGGATTTGGCATAAGTAGAGTTGGTAATGGAAAGGATACCAACCAAGGCACTATACAAGATTCAAGTCAATGTCGCATAGGAGGTGCAATTGCGTGCAAGAATAGACACAACAGAATTGCAACATACGAAGAATGGCAAGGAAGACTTAGAACTGGTATTCAAGCATTTCAATCTCAAAACCAAAGAGGAAAAATAACATGAAAACATAATGGAACAGGGTCTGACAACGGTGTATAATCACATCTGTGACAGTTCCCAAGCTCAACGCCACGAATCCTCTGGAGGTGAGAGAACAAAGGAAACAAGAAGCTCAATTCCACAAATCCTCTGGAGGTGAGAGAACAAAGGAAACAAGAAGCTACATTTCAACTAGGAGAGATGGAGAAAGAAGTAAGTGCAGTAGCATAATTGTTTGACCGATAAGCGCATCTCTGGAAAGCGATAGAGGAGGAAAAGTAGGTCTAGCAATGGGACCAGGAAGAAGAAAGAGAAAGCATAGCTATTCAAGAGATCAGAAAATCATAAGACAATAAACATTACGGAGCGTGTAAAAGGAAATCAGGATTTAAAGAAGTTGCAGGCAGAGTTAAAAGGCACGCAGAGGAAGAAACAAAAGAGACAAGTAGAAGTGGAACCACTCCAAGAACTAGCCGTGCAGATGATCACACAGCTGAAGGAGGAGAAGAATATCATTGAGTAGGCACACACATAGAGCACATCAATGATCCATGAGGATATCACATCACAGTCAGTAGAGGCACTGACAGGAAAATCCGCGGAGGTCCAAGCAAGAGGAAGGGAACTTGTAGACAAATTCCATAGCCTGGCAGAGGATGTTCAGCGAGAACACACTGCCTAGGTGGCTCAAGATGAGCCACATGTCATTTTGGGGGGCCTATTGGGCGTAGGCATGTTTTGAGGAAATATCTATTTTTGAAAGGAAAAAACTAATTTTGGAGAAGAACAACTGGCAGGAAAAGCATCATGTGCAAGGGAAATCACATGCAGGGGAGGAAAGCATGCAAGGCGCATAAGAAGGAAAACCTAACCATGCTAGGGTTAGGTTTTTGGCAAGAGTTTGTAACGACCAATGATCTTGTAAAATAGTATAAATAGGAACCTAGGAGGTCTAGGTCGGGGTTGTTCGGTCAAGAAGAGAGTATTGTGGGTTGAAGTGTGTTCCATGTAGTTGTTTAGGTTTTGAGCTATTGTAATACATTTTTGTAAGTTGTTGAGATGTAGCAGAGTAAGGTAGCTAGATCATGAGGGTTAGATCACAAGATGAGGAGCCTGGTGTGATATAGTCTACCTCACCAAGGTTGTGGAACCTTGTCCATGATTGTATGATCGAAATTGTAGTGCATGAAGCGCCATTAATCGCAGCAACCATAATAAAGAGCTTAAGAATCCAGATCTTTGTGGACATAGCCCAGGAGGGGGTGAACCATGGTAAAAATTGTGTCATGTGTGATGATGTAATGTTTTTTTTACTTTATGTTAATGGTTGATCATCTTTAATGCATGTTAATGATTGATTTACACATATGTGGTTAGCTAGATCTATTTGATTGCATGCAATATTTTAACAGATGAATGGATGTTAATAATAATAGATTGAGTAAATAGTTTAAGGCTTGAGAAAGATCAGTTACAATCCTATATCCCCACTATTTCCTGGACTGCAAGCACCTGATCATTGCAGTCACCCATAGAACTATCTCGGGTGATATTGCACAGTACATTATGTGAGTTGAGATGCCTTCTGGTTTACCGGGAGGGATGATAGTTTTAGAGGGTTTTGTTGAAAACATGTTCATATCAAAACCTGGGTCAGCCAAGAAGTGGAGAGAAAGATGAATAACCAACAGAGAAATATATACAAACATACAATCCAAACTACATAGAGATTTAACATGGAAATCCAAATGGGAGAAAACCACAATAAATATCTTTATAAAATCATGTAGGAACCAACTTATTGTTACAACATTTGAAGAAACCAACCTATAGGAGACACAAATCTCCTCATTTGAGCACCAACTTAGAAATTCATGTAGAAAACAACCTAGAATTACAATATTTGTAGGTACCAACCTGTTGGAGACACCAATCCCCTCAGCTAAGAACCAACTCAACAACATCTTGTAGGTACTAACCTACAACTGCAATATTTGCAGGAACCAACCTGTTGGAGACATCAATTCTCTCTTTTGGGAACCAAATTAGCAATAATTGTAGGCACTAACATATAGTCACAATGTTTGCAGGAACAAACCTGTTGGAGACACCAATCCCCTCTTATGAGCACCAACCCAGCAATGTCTGTAGGCACCAATCTATAGTCAGAATGTTTGCAGGAACCAACTTGATGGATTCAATTCTTCTCAAAATTCCAACAGTACAAGATCATCACTTCACTTCAAGCCTTCACCTACACAAATTTGTTTCTCTATATTTTTTGTCACAACTCTCTCCACCAGTTTACAATTTTCAAGACTTCATATGTTCATTTTTACCTTACACCTCTCGGTCATCCTTAGACAATTACATATCAATTTCTTTCATCTTATCTCTCCTAAGAACCTTAGAATTTCACTTCCCCATCCTCAACTTACATCCACAACTCTTACATATTTTACACTCACTTCAAAATGATCAGGGAATTTTTATTTATATCTATCTCATGTACCCAATATTTTGTCCACGTACAAAATTTCATGTTCATCAAGTCGGCTCCAAATCCTTTTACTCTCATTAAAATTAGGTTGCAGAAGTCCTTTGAAATGAAACTCAATTCCTCCTATTTTCCGCACATTCGGATCGCATATGCATTAATGCAAAACCCATCTACGATAGTCACATGATGAGTTGAGTACTAGCTCTCGACCATCAATCTTAATTGGTCCTATTCACTACATATCAAAATGTCGAGCCGCGAACTAATGACCTTCTTCAGCCGGGCACACCGCGCTTCGACCTCTAAGACCACAAATGTGGAAAACTTAATCTCGGTTGTTGGATGCATCTAGGATTAATTGTGAAACACTAATCTACTCACTACCCATCAAAACACACAACTCGACCTCAATGCTCAACAAATTTATGATCATTCTTACATTCAATCTTGATCGTTGATCTACTCACTATTCATAGTTCAATCCTTAACGCTTAGCATACATCAGATCATCTCAAAACAAATATCGATCGTTGATCTGGTTCCCCTGATATAGGGAAGATCGATCCTACTGGGTAACCATCCCACCATGCTCACCAGGCCATCGACCCACCGATCCTCCAACACTTAAACTGCACTGCCTACACTAGAGCTGTCAGATCAAAGAAAGTTTAAATCTCAACCATTGATCTATTCACCGACCACTCTACACAATCTCATCATTAGGTAGGGATGATTTAAGGATGGATTTTTTTCAAATGTAGAAACCTTGGTGAATCTTACTAATCCTTCATATACCAATATAAAATGTTTGGCGATACTTTTGTCAAAATATTCAAATTTATAAGGATTTATATAGTTTTATAAAATTTTGGCGATTTTAAGGTAAAGTACATCCTATATAATTTAGGCGAATCATTTTAAAATGGCGAATCGTTTTGGAAAAACCATGGAAAATTAGCCCATGTAGTGAAATTTAGCCTAAAATCATCCATGATTGAGACCCAGCGTCCATAGGCTATAAGACTAGTGCCTCAACCATGCATGTTATTTAACTTTTCACCAATGCGAGGTATCTGCGTCACTAGGCCACCAGGCTCACTGAGATATCGATCCCACGAGACTAAAACACTACAGTTGATCAACTTTACTCTAGCTCAGTATACCAATGGGATATCAGCCTACCAGGACACTAGGCCCCCAAACACTTTAGCACTATGCTCTCAACTGTTTTCCTCGATCCATTATAGAACCTTGTCTTACTCTTTTTTCCTCGATCCATTATAGAACCTTGTCTTACTCTTTGTTTCATTCATCAGTCTATCAAGTTCACTAGGCCACCGGGGTATCGGGTCACTGGAGCCCCAGGACTTTAATAATGTAGTGCTCCTCTGATCTTTCGATATACGATATGTGATATATTTTCATGGAAGATGGCATGGTCTCCATGTAGACCCGTTCCATGTGTAGTGGATGATATGGCTCCGACGTGACTGTCTTCATGGTTCTAGTGTGGCATCAACCACCAAGGTATCAAGCATGGGAATCCCCACACATATTAACCTCTCCATTGATCTAGTATTCGATATACCGATATGTTGGGCCCCACCACCAATATATCGAATGATTGGGCCACTGAGCCCCTATAACCTATAACGTTGCATCTCATTTGTTTGCCTCAATCTAGTATCTAATATGATGTGGCAGTTGATCCAGTCTAGATGTGGACTCCTTCTGCATGTATATTGGATGAAGTGGCACCAGTATGTGGCTACTGACATTACCTCCATGTGGACCCCTAATATGTGTGATGGATGATGTAGCTACTATTGTGGCTTTGAAGTGGCATCGAGAAATTAGGACTTCAACACTGTGTTTTCACTCTGATCTTCTAGTATGCGGTATGCCTAGTATGGAACCTTATCGCTCTATTTTCTGACCACTAGGTCACTGAGTTTTCGGCCCACCGAGGCACCATTTCTTCATATTCTCACTTCAGTCCAATATCTGGTATGTTTGGTCCCACTCTATAAAAATATAACACTCTACGCATGGTTCCATAACTTTCTCTTTCTTATTCAAATTACGTAATAGTGATTTTTCAATATAACCCCTTCAAAATTGAATTTCCTTATGAATGTGGATTTAGATTTTACCTCGATCTTCCTAACCTTTCCATAAGGCACCCTCGCAGAGAATAAACCCTCACAAAATCCTCACCAAAACTCAATCAATGCATGCATGAACTTCCTATGTGCCCTTAGATTCTTGTTACTTGTTTTGTTTCCTCCTCGATCTCGTCCTTCAAGTTGTGATAAAAAATATTCATGAAAACCAAAAATGATAAGGAACCATATGGGCACATCCATGATTGTTACAGGGTATATATGGGATCCTCATTATCTCATTCTTCTTGCCATTTTTCATGCACAAAATCTCTTCAAAGCATAGAGACATTCTCACAACTCAGAGATATAATTCTGTACATAATTCCTGCAAATCATAAACCCTCTACTTCCTTTGTCTAATTCACAATATGGACTCATCTTACCTTAGTGTTATACCCCTATATTTTTACATCAATGAAAACAATTTTCCAACAATTCCTACAAGGGATGAAACAAATTCAGACATTATTAAGTTTCTTGAAGAAAATATTCTTGCTAGATTTATTTTCCCAAGGAAGATTATCACAGATAATGCACAAGCATTTAAATATGAAAATATGGTAGAATTATGTCCAAATTATAACATATAACTAGGGCACTCAACCTCCTATTACCCACAAGGGAATGTTTTAGTTGATTCCTCCAACAAAATCCTCCTTAGGATCATCAAGAAAATGCTATCATAGAATAAGAAAGATTGGGATTCTCATCTGAAATATTTTTTGTGGGAAGATAGGATCAATACAAATAGATAAATTGGTACTTCCCCTTTTTAGCTATTTTATGGGACAAATGTGGCTTTTCCTATTTATCTTGGACTCCCAGTCATGAAGTTGTTTCAAGATGCATAATATGAGCCAAGTGATATGAAAAGAAGGATAAATCGGTAGATATAAATCTAACAAACAAGATATTTTGTACAATCTAAATCACATGAACACTAGGAAAGTATGAAGAATATTTTTGTATAAGAGAGATAAAGCAAAGATTTTTATTACTGGAGATTTAGTTCTAAAATTGGATGCCAGAATAAAATCCAAAGGTAAACATGGAAATCTTGACATTCTCTAGATTAGACCCTTCCAAATCTTCTCAGTTCAAGATAACAACACTTATGAGCCTTCTCATTTGGATGGTGAAGTATTGGGAGCTCCTGTCAATGGGATACTTCTTAAAACATTTATGCAGTACTAAATTCTAGGGAGTTTTCCTACTCTATACATTATTAGTTTAGTTTTCTTTCTAGCTACATGTTTCATTTCCAATTTAGTTATCATCGAGAATTTCAGTTTTAAATGATAGGTTGCTAATGTGTTAATCTATTGAGCATTCCCTCAAATCAAATGCTACAGAAGATAATTGTACTACATGTTTTGAAATAGACACTATAGCCCAATGGATAAGGCATTAAGTCTACACTTCTTGGTAGATTTCACGGATCATATGTCCTCGCTAGAGCCAATGTTAGTAAACTGCCATTATTTTTCAATAACTATGACAAATAAAACCTCTTCATGTTGCCTCCAAGGATGGTTCTGGTTAAATTTTATGGTTATTATCCCTAAAATGCTTATTTTTTAACAAGAAGGAGATAATTCCATTGGTTATGGTGTGAAAGTCAAGCCCCGAGGGATTAAGAAGAAATCAATATCTTGAAGCCAAGGCCACCAACTATTTAATATTAGATCCAAGGGATAATATTTCAAAGATAAGTGAGCAGAGTAGGTGCCTAAGTTCACTCAAGTGACTAAGGGATAGAGACTGGGGGTGTGGGGCATAAGTTGTGGCATGATGAATTGAATATTAGATCAATAGTTGAGAAGGAATTTTGCATCATCAACTAGTGAGGGAGTTATTATTCATCTCATGATGTATAGTGGTAAACCTCCATGGATGCGTGACAATTTTTTATTGAGACCACATTGCCAAAAAAAATTAGGGAAACCGCCCAAGCTCTGATGCGATACCGTCATTTGGGAATGGGGGACGGTTGTCTCCTCATATGATATAAGTGTCCCAATTTTACACTTGGAACAGATGTGTTAATACCCAGTGCATATGTTTCACATCACTCCATAGACCTGTCAATGGTTGTATGGTATATGTACATCCACGTAGATGTATAAAAATATGACAAGTGGCATTAGGACCCAAATTTTAAAAGGAAATTTGTAAGCGATGATGACGAGACTGGGATAGGTGACTCGACCCCAATGCCATCTAGATACCTCATGTTTAATTCAATAAAAAGGGGATAAAATCATCTGGTGGGACAAAAGGCAAGACTTATGTGTCATTGTTAAAATATTTTAATGGATAAAATAATTGTTGACAAAGAATCCTACTTGGACACATGTACACATACTTGGTATAACAACAAATAGGTACTTATGTGCATACCAACCCTCGTCTTTCCGTCTGAAGGATTTTTTTCTCCTGCAATTCATCATTATATCAACCTTGTCTAACCCTAGTCGAATTTAGGTTCCCAAGAATCCCAATCGCATTGATGACCATCTGGTTGACAGAGAAGGGGATGTTTGCGACCCGACTATGTCATTCCTAGATCTTTACCAATTAATTCAAAGGGATCAATTCGATGTTAACGATGGTCACAATTGTCTTCATTTCTAGGAATCGAACCTGGCCCGAGCTAGTATGCCCCAAACCTACCATTTCCCCAAACTCAATAATTGGTGCATCATAAATTACTAGGTTCAGAAGAGATTGATTTTTTCCACTAACCACTCTAGAGTAATCTTCCATATAAACAAGGAATCCATTTCGTAGATGCTTCAATTTCAATACCTATCCACCTATGAAACTTGAGATGATGATTCTTTGGCCCCAAAGTATCAAGCATTGTTACAACCTCAGAAAGAGAGTCTATTGAGTGATCTCCTAGCCCATAACACGCCACTTCCAATTGGATCACCACCTAATAAGACACATATTTTTCCTGAGATAACCAGACGTGTCATTAAAATGATATGCCAAATTTTGGGTTATGAGCATGATATAACAATATATGAGACTATATTAGGTCTGATGATTTCCTTGTGTATGCCAAATTGGATTATTTCTAATTCCTGGCAGAAATAATGCACTTAAAATTGTCTAATTTCCATAGTATTAATACATTCAAATATCATTCTCATTTGGTATATCTAATATTATCTAATAATGTGTAACATTTCGAGAATTTGGGAATCCATCTAGTGATTTATCCAAACACTCATAAAGTAGTGATTGACTGGATTGTAGAAGTCGGGATGCAATATGAGAACAAGGGTTTTCTCAATTTTGTCAATAAATTTATGAGTTCATTTTATATCTTGTTACATACTACCCCACTTCCCGAAATGTTCCCAAAATTAAAGAACATTTTATAACTAAGAAAGGAAACTAGAGTGGGAAGTTGGTTTCTATTTGAGGACCACATAATCATAAGAAAATATGGTTGTGAATAGGAACCCTATAAGTTACTATCCTTATTAACTCCCATAATATTTTTATTAGAGTATATAAGGTAGGGACTTCACTCTGACCATCTTCAATTTGCACAATACATACAAACCATTACTTTTAAGTTACCTAAAGAATTTAGTTCCTTCTTGGTGAAATTCAGGACGTCATTGGAATTTGCAGAAGAAATGCTTCAACAATTGCACTTTGAAAAGGGGGAAAATGGGTTTATAACCCATTCAATGAGATTTCAACAAGAAGGCCTAACTACAAGCATCAACCCAATCCATTGTTAGAAAGTATTTCTAGTCTAGATTCATGGGAGGAAACTAAGGATATTTTGGAAATATATTCCCAATTTCTAGCACTCATATCATAGAGAGACTTAGAAAATTCCATCTTAACTCCCCAGAGGAAAGGAATCACAAGTATAAAATAGAACCTTTTTAGACATAGTATCTAAAATGGAAGTGGATGATCCATGGGGAAAACAACTGAGTAATAAGGATACAACTAGTGATGAATCAGAAGCATGGGGGTGGTTGTAACAATTACTAGTGAAGGATAGATTATAGCATGTCAGGTGACAGAGGAAGTTGGTTCAACATCAAGAGATTTTGTTCTTAAATTGGAATATATCACTTATGCATTGTTGACATCAATAGAATCATCACAAAAATCAACTTCTACAGGGCTACTTGACAAATAATTTTCTCTATTTTCTAAATACATGGATATCAAAAGGAAAATTGAGGACATTAAAAGGGAGGTGTGTCCCCAAGATTTGGAAGAAAACAAGGCTCAAACAAAAATACTTTCTGATGTATATTATCAACAAGGAACATTAAAATTTTCCATAATTGAGTCAAAAGGTCCTACAATTCATTCCCCTTTTGATTACAAAGCTACACAAATGAATATGAAGCTTGGTGATATCCACCCAATGGACATGGTTGAATTACACAAGAAAATTAGTGATATGCTTAATAAAGGAGTCCTTCAATTTGTTGCTAGTGTACATAAAATGCAAAATATGGTGATGAATATTGGCAAGCGTCTCAAGCAAGAGAAGTTGGATACCAAATCAAAGAAAATCCAAGTCACTGAATTGGAAAAGAAGATTGTTGCTTTGAGTTCAGATCCTAAGGATCCTATTGTTGTATAGGATTTGATCAAACTAAAATATAATGAAATAAAACTACTGAAGAATAAGTTGAATGTACTATATATACAACATGTGCAAACACAAGAGATACGAGCCAACTTTGAAGAGAAAGATAAACTATACTAGAAATTGGTAGAAATCAATAAGACTATAGAATGCATACAAGTTGTGAATTAATCCTTGAAAGATCAAGAGGCTCAATTGTTGTAGGCATCTAAGTCAAGTGTTTCTCATGTTTCTTCACTAGATCTAGATGAAGGTATGTCCAAATTCATCAAATATTTGAGTGTCAATGGGATGGAACTAGATACATTGACCAATAATCTTAGACATAGTGATGCTAATATAACAAAGATAAAAGAACAAGTAAAGAGAAGGGAGGTACTCTTGGCACAAATCAATGCTTCCAAAGGGGAAGCATAAAAGGAATTGTCTCGTATAAAGGTAAAGATGACAGGTAGATCAACTATGAAAGGAGCCAAATGCATTGTTTGGGATAATATAGCCACTACCATATTCAAGAACTGGTCCTATTTTTCTCTAGTACATGATGAAATTGAGCTATTCATTGTTGCTTTTGTTGATATTAATAAAATATCTAGTGAGATAGAGAATAATCTAGAGATGGCCAGTGACATATTAAAGTTCTTAAATGGTAGAACAAAGCAAGAGTTAAAGGACTTGAATGTTACTAATAGGACAAGCATTGTCATGGATGCTAAAAGAATCCTCATAAAGAAAAGGCTATTATAGAATGTTGAGAAAAAATCCCATCATCTTGTGGGGGAAATTGTTTATTTTAAGAAGATTTGTAATGATGTTATAAAGCACGGGCTTCCATATTTTTGGGATGGAAATGGAGACTTAAGTGCATAAAATAATTATCATAAGTTGTTGGATGCAAGGAGGAACATTGATGAGAAGTTTGAAAAGCTAGAAGGTAATATAAAGGAACATGATGTAATAGAGTTCTTGGAAAAATATTTTTAACTATTGGATAATCTAAAGATTATTTTTAAAAATATACCTCAACCATCATATGAGAAATATATTAATCTAGATGAGGCAATAAGGAATCTGAATGATTAGAAGTATCCAATGGGAAATTTTTTGAATCATATGTGTCAGTTCACCAAAATGCATCTACCAAGACAAGAGAAAAAAGAAGCTCTTGATCAACCCAATAGGGATAAAATGGGTGTACAATTTTTCTATGTAAATAAAATTGTTACTAGGTAAAAACATTTCAAGAAACAATAGGCGGTTTCAAGAACAAAGAAAAAAAGTAAATTCAAGAAATGGTTTCTAGATAAGGGAGTAACTATAAAAGAGAAGCAAGGAAGATCTAGAAAAATGCCATCATTTTTGGGGATCAGAGTGTAACTTGTTCTCATAGTTTGCTAGACCGACATCACTTAGAAGTAAGAAGGAATATTATGAGAAGAGGGATGAGGACTTGTAGAGATTCATTGACCATGATTGTATTAGTCTGTAACATTATAAAGTCTAATATGTATGGGAAAATGCGTCTGGGGTTTGAAGGTCCTATGATCATTATGCCAAGAGGGAATGTGAGGTTTTTGAGAGATTAAAGAAAAATGTGATGAGAATTTCCACCAAAACATAGCTTTAAAACCTTATCTAAATTTTATATCCGAAGTTCCTCAGCATAATTCCAATTATAGTATAGAACATATCAAGGGATAACATAGTGAAAATTGAATGAATATCATGACCTAAAGTAGGGGACCAAGACAATGTTAGAGTATGAGACTTGGTTTATGGATTTGTTAAGGTATGCTCTGCATTTGAATAAAAAGAAGTTGAAGGCAAACAAGTTCATTTATGGGTTGAATCTCCACATGGGAAAGTAGTGCAAAAAGATGTCATTGTTGAAGAAGAGTTTCTTTGAAAGGTTGAATATAAATATGTCAGGAATCCTTTCAAACCTTTTTTTCCTTGTTTTCATAATAAACCCTCTCATGGTAGATTTCATGGAATCCATTCTAATCCTTTATTTTCGAAGCACCATGAAGCCCCCGGGGGTAATTATTTAGGAGTGCAAAGAAACTCAACACCTAAGGAAAATTATTTGCAATGTGGTGTTCATTCCCAAGGATCACTTCAGAGCACATCACAAACCCCTGCTAGAACTCCCTTGGGTGGTTGTTGGAGTTGTGGCGAACCACATTTTGAGTAGGATTATTCTAATAATCGGTGAGAGGAACCTTCTAGTAAGTGTCATACTATTTTTGGAGATATGGGTAGAACTCATAAAATCCATGCAATTATTCATGATAGATAAGTTGAAAACCAGTCTTCAGTGCTTGAGATAGTAGGGAAATTGAATGATATTAATATTTCTATTTGAATTGACCTTGGTGCCACTGAATCTTTTATTTCACCTAATTCTTTAGTAATATGTGGTCTAGTAGAAACAGAGCAAGGATATTTGAATTAGGTTGAAATGTATTCAGGACATACTCAGAATGTAGGTACTTTGGCATGAGGATGTACTTTGGACATCGAAATATGTACTACCTCTGCATATATTTATGTAATTTATATTGGATATTATAATCTAATCATAGGAATGGACCGACTGTTGAAATATTGGTTATCATTGATGTCAAACCTTGAATTAGTCAGGAATCCCCAAACGTATGGTTATGGAACCCGCATTTGATCGAGGAAAAATAACATGAAGGAAAGTGTATATGCATGTAACTGATTCATGGATGGATAATACGTATCATGCCATTTTCGATGATATGTGCTATGCCACATGGTTCCTCATGGTTGAGGAGTTATGGCCTTGTAAAGTTGGAGGACCCCAAATAATGATCTAGACACCACTAGAAGGTCAACAAGTCAACAAGTAGCTATAGGTCATTCATTAAGGGTAAAGTAGTTGCAACAATAATTTAATTAAGGGCAAAGTGGTTGCAATAAGAGAGTGTGGGTTAGCCCTAAAATAAGGAAAATGGGTAAAAATGTTACAATATAGCCCCTAAAGTAAGTCACTTGAAAAGTATAAATAAGACTTCAAGAGACTCCTATTAAGCTCAATTTTTCACATTGAATATCTATGTTGTAAAGTGTTATGGGCAGGTACTATTAACAAATATAAATCGTTGAGTCTAAGGTGGTGAAGTTTAGTGAAGAAAGAAGTTGCAGGAGTCGAAAGGATGAAGTTGAGTTTATTGTTTTAGGGTTTTCTTGAAGTTATCCATGATTTGCAGTGAAGGAAGAGCACAGACATATGTGAGTTGTAGTGAAGGAAGAGCACGAACATCCGCAAGGCTCAGTGAAGGAAAACGTGGACACACAGATAAGCACAAAAATTGGTGGGTTGTAGAGATAACAGGGCGTGGACTTCTGCAAGACACAATGGGACAAAGCACAAATATCTGCGAGTCTACAAAGCACAGGGTGTGGATATGTTGAGGAAACTAAAGGTCAAAATATCAAATCCATCAAGTCAACTACAATTTGAGAGGTATGGTTTACTCTATATGTTAGTGTCTATATTCTCCAGTAGTCCAGCACAAAAATGTATTAGCAGTTCATGAGTATTTTATTTGGGAGAATTTCTTATGGATCTTGGTATGAGGGTTTGAGACATAAGGGTTTGAGTGGATTTGATGAAGTACAATAGTAGTGATAGGTTATGGCAGTGACAGTGACATATATGTAACAGGTTGATGTATTCAGTGGTAGTGACAAGTTGTCTACATTTATAATTTTTGGGTGGTTGGATGGGGCAAGGAAAGGGGGTTTTATCCTCCTTCTAGTTGGTGTCATAGAATTAGGGAGTTGGAACTTCCTTCATGTTGGAGCCTCCTTCCAGGTGTATCTGGAAAATAAGGAAGTTGGTGCTTCCTATGAATGTATTTCTTCTGACATATAAGAAAATAATTATGTGGTTTTGTTGGCCCTTGGTTATGGAAGGAAGCGAAGAATCAGGAAGAAAAGGTCAAAAGCGAGCTTCGCGGGAGACACAGTGACTGTCACTGAGTCGAAGTGAGAAAAAGAAAAGAAAAGATGGAGCGAAGTGCGGAAAAGCAAGTCGTTGGATGAGGAGATCGAGGATGACAGATCAGCAAGGAATATGGACCAAGGACGACTCAGGAAGTGAAAAAATCCATCATTGGATGCTTTGGAGCACCGCGAGATGAAGAAGGAAAGATATGCTGGTGAAGCCCGAAAAAAGAGGGTCAAGTTGACCTAGGGTTTTATACACCTAGGGTTTCGGTAATTAGAGTTTTGACACCTAGGTTTCGGCCTAAGGCTGTCGGTAAGGGACTATAATGTATAAATAGAGGTCGAAAGGACCTAGGTCAGGTCGGTACTATAGTTGAGCCTTGTTACTGATTACTGGTCATTAGGAGAATATTGTATTAAGGGTGAGAGAAGTGTCGAGAGAGAGATCCTTCTGGTATTGTAAGGTCTTTAGCTGGGTACGAAGATCAAGTCCTGTAGCTGGGTGTGCGGGAAGGGGGAGAGGAAGAGAGAAAGAGAGAAGGAGAGAGAGGATCTACGGGCCAAGAGCACAAATCATAACTGTAAGCTTTATCTTAATATATCATAAGCACAGTTCTGTGGACGTAGCCCTAGAGAGAGGGTGAACCACGTACATATGTTGTTGTGTGTGTGATTTATTCTTTGAGCTCTGTCGTTGTTATATTGTTATCTGCATTATTGTATTAGATCAGATTTATAACTACGAAGGATAGATATAGCTAGTTGAATGATAGATGCAGGTTGTGTTGTTGTTGTAATAAGAACCACTTGATATTCCCCTGGTTGTAGACATATTTGTCCTGCAACCCCCTCATAG
>SNQJ01S0105508.1:0-28113 GCA_010110895.2 Picea sitchensis
AAGAAAAGTGTACTGATTTGGAAACCCGAACACAGTTGCGCGACAATATATCTTGTCTGTTTTAATTTGTTTGTGTTTCTGTCCCCCAAGGGTTAGGTATTCAAGGGTTCTACAGACAAGGGTTTTCCTTGTGCTATAGCTCTCTGATATATGTGTGAGGTCCAACAATAGTACTCAGCCTAATATCTCAGAGAACTAACTAAGGAGGATAGACCATACCCTTAACCATACTACCCGACCACCCAGGTGATAGAGAGTATCTTCTTGAGTGCTGTTCTCGGTGGCACTATAGTAGTCAGGAGGCCAATCAGTTTATCTAAAGAGAGCTTCTGGAAATCTAGGCCGATCCATACAAAGGTGTTGTTTGATGTGCTACCACTCGAAGAGGTACCAACAGATGTGCACTTAAGAATCAATTGTATTTCCTGCGTGTATGAATCCCTCAATCGCGGGTTTATGCGTGTAACAACAGATCTTTTTGGCTTAAAGACATCAGAATACGTCTCTACCCTGGAAAAAATTTCCCACAATTTCTACCAAGGAAAGTGCTCTGATACCACTTGTAATATACCAGATATAAGAAGTATGCAGAACAACAATAAAATGCTAGAAATGGCAGAATAACAGTAATATAACCAGCATAATCTCCATAATAACATAGAAATAATATGAGCACAACAACTGAAATAACACTTTGATTCAGAAAGTAATGTTCACAGGCCTCTTCGAGGGGGAAACCTCCACTCGAGCAGTGCTCTGTTACAATAATCTCCAAGCTAGGGTTTTCATACCCTCGACCCTTATTTATACTAAATATGTCTATTAAGAGAAGCATCTAGANAGAATAACAGTAATATAACCAGCATAATCTCCATAATAACACATAAATGATATAAGAACAACAATATAAATGTCACTTTGATTCAGAAAGAAATTTTCATAGGCCTCTTCAAGGGGGAAACCTCCAGTCGAGCAGCGCTCTGTTACAATAATCTCCAAACTAGGGTTTTCATACCCTCGACCCTTATTTACACTAAATATGTCTATCAAGAGAAGCATCTAAAGGAAGATCCTTCTAGAAGCAGAAGCTTCTATTAGGTCTTCTTACATCTGCCTTATTCTATTTTATTGAAAGACCTTATTAATATTGAACTTTATTACATCCGAATATATTGCTCTACCTATGTGCGGGTTAGGACCCTAACACAAACTACCATTTGTTCTGGTGCTTAAATTTTTGCTCGATTTTAACATTATATTGATAAGCAGTACCCAATGATGAGATGTCCAAAAAATCCATTTCAGTTTGAATGGATCTATGTAGAGCCCCATGGTATTTCAGAACCAAATGTCACTCGGAGCCTTTGATACCCAACTTGGTGCACAAGGTATGGAAGGTATTGGTGAACTCTGGCACTGCTTGGCCCCTCTCTTGCCATAGTTTGTTCCATTTCATGTGTGGGTCATCATAGTTACCAACATGGTAATATTGTTCCTTGAACACATCCACACAAAAATTCCAAGTGGGTCTGACCCCATATATTCCAGACTCCTCTGTGGAACTTTTTTCCCAGTAAGTTTCCCACCAATGTTTGACATGGGGGATAACCTTAAGGATTTAAAAGGAGATCTTTTCCCTTTGGAGAAATTGTGAACAAAGAAATAAACTTCTAGCATATTTAACCATTTTTTTAGGGCATCTGCATCTATCTGTCCTTCAAATACAAGAATGTCAAAATTAACTTGTACCGTGAAAGGCGAGATGCCTCAAAAGTGACCTCTTGATGAAGATTCATCTTTTTTTTATCAGTAGGCACTGAAGGATGTTGGAAAAATTGTCCATCATTTCGTCCCTCTATCGTGTGAGAGCTTGCTCAAGCAGCAAATTAATAGAATCTTATGCTCTGTCATTTTTATTTTCTTTTGCCATGGAGGGTTTCTTGGGCATGAGAGAGATATTTTCCTCAAGAGATATAACCTTGATACCTAACTTGATATACTCAGACCTCATTGGGGACATGCATTGAAAAACGACCAAGAGCATCCTGATCTGATACCACTGATCCATATTATTTTCGACATGAAATGAGAGTGGAGATATAACATAGAAATATAAAGAGATATTGCAAGGGAGCCAATAATATAATAGAGATATATCACATATATAACAAGAGGCACATATATACAGTAATATGCAATTTCTATTAATGAGAGAAATGTACAAAACTGTAGAAATACAGAGTGAAAGACTCGCTAGAGTGGCGGAAACTTATTTATGAGAAGAGATGTGACGGATACTTGCATTCTCAAGAAGATGATTACATTGAGGCTCTAAAGGCCTTTTTAACATAAATAAAATCCAAAACCCTAACCACAAAAGATGAAAACCCAACAGTTTTGTCGACCCCGTTTTGGGTAGTTTGGTGTATCAAGTTCCCGGGGACGTAACTTTGGCATATGATCTCCATTTGGGGAACATGATATCTCGTTGGAAATGTATCATCGAGGAGATTCATTTTTGGGGCTCAAGGAGAGCCTTTGGCTATCATTGAGGTGCTCTATCCCAAAAAAAACTTCATTTAGGCCCTCAAAATGGCCCTGGAAGTTCGAGAATCGAAAAACCACTAAAAATAGTAAGTTGCCAAAAGATTGTTTTGAGCTAGTTGGAATAGGTGGGTGGCCACTGATATCCACTTGGATCAATCCTCCCTCCTTAGGAAGAAATGGTCTCCATTGTGTTGAGTTCTTGGCGGAGAAGGAAGATGTTTTTTGAATCTCCATATTGATAAGTTGCTTGCCCTGCTGGAGAAGTTGCAATACTTAGCTTGTTAAAGGTTGTCATGAACCTATGGCTGGAAGGGTTAGACCCTTTTAACTAGTTTGACTACATGAGATGATTGTGTGCAGAAGGAATCCTTGCACTTTTCTTCAATCTTTTCGACCTCCTTCTACTATATAAAAGGTGCTTTGATTGAGGCTGTAGTGGTTGCGGTGTTCTTTTGTTCATCTTTTGAATAGACTATGAAGACGCAGAATTTTGTAGTATGAGATACTACCTTACAACACTGTTTAGGTGGGACAGTAGTTGGAAATACCTATGGTGTCCTATAGAGATGACCCCACAAAGTAACAATGACACTACAGGGTCGATACTCATAAATAACATGGTGCTTCCACATATATGGTTGGCCCAAAAAAACATCACATAAATCCAGTGGTGAAACATCACATAATACCTCATCCTTGAAGGGATGGATGTCGTATGACAATTGACACTGTTGGCTGACACAAAGGTCTCATCCCTGGCGAAGCCACCTAATGTTGTATGGCTGTGGGTGTGGTGTTGTTGACAATCCCAATTGTTTGAAAACCTCTGGTGAGATGAGGTTTTTCTTGCTTCCACTTTAAACAATAAAATGCAGTGGGGTCCCCTTTACCCACATCTTTGAATGAAAAAGGCATTCCCCTCTTCATGATATGTTGTTTCTTCTAGTTGAATTGTTGTTTCTTCTGCATTGATGATTTGTCTTCTACCAGTATTTTCTGAATTAGATTATGAATCAGGGTTTGGGTCCTTGTCTTTGATCTCAATCACCAATGACTGTTTTGAGCGACACTGATCAGTGTTGTGCTAGGGGATTTTGTGGAAATCACACCATTTCCCAGTGTACTTCTTCATCTTCCTGTGACCCTTCCTTTCATGTGGCTTGGACTAGTTTTCAGGAGGTTGTTTGTTAAGACTGTCTTTATCATACTTTTGTTGTTGAAAATTTGAAAACCCGAACTCCCATTTGTTCTAGTGGCTAAATTTTTGCTCGATTTTAACAACATATCGATAAACAACACCCAGTGGTGAGATGTCCATAAAATCCATTTATGTTTGGATTTATTTGTGTAGAGCCCCATGGTATTTCAGAAACACATGTCATTCGAAGTCTTTGATACCCAACTTGTGCGTAAGGTATGGAAGGTATTGGTGAACTATGGCACTCCCTGTCCCCTCTCTTGTTGTAGTGTGATCCATTTCATGTATGGATTGTCATAGTTACCAATGGGGTAATATTGTTACTTGACCACATCCACAAAAATATCCCAAGTTGCCTCGTCCGCATATATTCCAGACTCCTCTCTGGAAATTTTCTCTTAGTAAGTTTCCCACCAATGTTTGACATGGGGGAGAGCCTTAAGGAGTGCTAAGGTGATCTTTTCCCTATCAGGGAAATTATGAACAAATAAATAACCTTCTAGCATATTTAACCATTTTTCTAGGGCATCTGCATCTATTTGTCCTTCAAATACGAGAATATAAAAATTAATTTGTACCTTGAAAGGTGAGATTCCTCCAAAGTGGTCACTTGATGAAGACATTCATTTTGTTATTGGAAGACACTGAAAGATGTGGGAAAAATTCTCCATCATTTCATCCCTCTGTCGCGTGAGAGCCTGCTCAAGCAACAGATTAATAGAATCTTCTTCTCTGTTGATTTTCGTTTCTTCTACCATGGAGGATTTCTTGGGTGTGCAAGAGAGATTTTCCTCAAGAGAGACAAGCTCGAGACCTGGCTTTCTATACTCGAAACTTGTCGAGGAAATGCACTTAAAAATGATCAAGAGTAGCCCGCTATGATACCACTGATCCTGATTATTTTCGGCATCAAATGAGAGCAGAGATATAACATAGAAATATATAGATATAATGCAAGACAACCAATAATATAACAGAGATATATCAGATATATAAAAAGAGGCACAAATATACGGTAATACACAATTTCTATTAATAAGCAAAATGTACAAAACTGTAGAAATACAAAGTGAAAGACTCGTTAGAATGGTTGCAAATTATCTCTGAGAAGAGATGTGACAACTACTCACATTTGCAAGAAGATAATTACAATGAGGCTCTAAAGGCCTTTTTAACATAAATAAAATCCAAAACCCTAACCCTGGAAGATGAAAAGCCAACATTTTTGTGGCACTTGTTTTGGTTAGCTTGGTGTATCAACTTCTTGAGGGCGTAAATTTGGCATACAATCTCCATTTGGGGTGCACAATAGCTCGTTGGAAAGTTATCTTCGAGGATATTCATTTTGGGGGCTCAATGATATCCTATGGATATCATTGAGGTGCTCGATCCTGAAAAAGAACTTCATTTAGGCCCTCAAAATGGCCCAGAAGTTTAGGAACCGAAAAATTGCTAAAAATAGTAAGTTGCCAGAAGATTGTTTTGAGACAGTTGGGATAGGTAGGTGGCCACCAATATCCATCTAGATCATCCACATGGCACTCTCTGGTTGTTCCACCTGTCTACATAATCAACACCTGTGACAATTACCACTTGTCCACCATGTCACCACCTGATTGTACATGTACGAATCTATGATGTCACTTCCAACTATACCTTCCACATCATCGTACAGATGACATGTGGCACATTTTATTGGTCCAATTGGGTGCCCAAAATTCCAAATCTGAGTGACATATGGAAATATCTCATGCTTCTACGTCAACATGTTGATGTCATACTGGCATCATCATGTGCCCTATCAGTTTTACAGATGGCCATGTGGAAGCTTGTGTGCCTACCACATGGCACCCCCTATTTGACTTTTTCTTTGTTTTACCAAAAATTTGAATGGCCATAAATTTCTCATACGATTTTTATTTGAGTAAATTCATGCATCGTTGACAATATTTCATCGAGATCTGTGCAATGGAGTCATTTTCAAGAGCATTTAAGATGATCAGTTTTTTAGTGTTCTAGATCCTCCTAGATTACCTCTCCACTAAAGAACTTTTGGACCTCCAAACGTATGGATTATTCAAAAATGAAGTCAAGATATTTTCACCTCACTTGTTCAGTATCATACATCCTTCCTTCTTGTATAACAATCACTTGACTCATCAAAACAATAATGAATACTAAAACAACATTGTTGACCAAGTTAACTAGTCCCTTAAATTCACAAACTTTGCCATTCATTGTTGCAGTAGCTAACCATACTCCATTGATTAGTAATAAAAATAAGATAATGAAATCATCCCAAGATAATGATTCATTAAAACACTTCTCAGATGAAGAAGAAGCTAAATTTGTAAGAAAACTGAATAGGGGATCTGGAAAATATAAAGGTATGTTACCATTTAAATGCTTTCATTATGGTAAAGTTGTTCATTTTTCTTCTAAATGTCCTTCCAAAAGAAATAACACCAATGAAAAGGAAAGAAAAGAAAATAATAAACCTAACAATTTTAAAAAGTCTTTTAAAAGGAATAGTTTTTATTCAAAGGAGGATAGCAACAACTCTAATGAAGAAGAAGATGAACCAGATCTAATTCAGGATGAAAAACTTCTCATGGCTTTGGAAAAACAAAAATCAGATCAAATAGACACATAAGAGTGTGAAATTGTAGTAGAAATGGAAGGAGAACTCATTAGTGCTCTGGAGGAAATTTCCTAAATCAAGAAAAAGAATAGACTAAGAAAAGAACAGGTGCAGGTCTACAAAGACAAAGATAATAAGGTCAATGAAGAAATATTCATCTTAAAAACATAGCTAGAAGAATCTAAAAGAAAGGAAGAAGTATTGATAAATTAGATAAAATAAAAGAAGAATATCTGTGACAAAATAGAAGCATAAATAGTTGTCTTGAGAAAATATCTAGAGAAATATGAGACTCAAATAAAATTCATAAAAGGATATGAAACTCTAGGTAACATTCTAAGAAATTAGAGATCACCAAATGACAATGCAGGGCTAGGATATAAGGAAAGTATGAAAACTTTCAAAGGTGAGTCAAGCACTAGCATGTCAACCAGTGAGGATCCTATAAGTTTTTCAAATGCCCTCAAGGGAAACAATAGCCAGTCTAACGAAGAAAAAGATGAAAAGAAAAATAAGTCAGAATTGTATTAAGCCTATTATGAAGCAAGGAAGCAACATGTGTTTGAATATTATCAAGTAAGCAAACAAAGATCAATTCCCACAAGTAAGTTTTTTGTTCCAAGGTATCCAAACGTTTTCTATAGATATTGTTTCTCTTGTGGAAATTTTGGACATAAGGTTGTAAGTTGCAGATTTTTGGGATATAAAAGAAATATAGGAACAAGATTCAACAAATCTCAAAAGACCATGGTTCAAAATTCTTACAATAATTCCTTCTCTCCTTTACTAAATGACCTCAAGTGCCACATATGCAATAATTTTGGACAGAAGGCAAGTGAATGCAGAAGCAAGTTCATGCCTATCCTTAATAAAGACAAAGAATAATATTTTACCAAGGTTTGGAGAAAGAAAAATAAAAATGAAGAAAATTTTGGACTAGTTCTATATGCCAAAAATCGAGAAAATCAATGGTACATTGATAGTGGTTGCTCAAAGCACATGATAGGATAAAAAAATAAGTTCGAATTCCTAACTGAAGAAAAAGGTGGTAATGTCATTTTTGGAAACAATGGTCCAGCCATAATTAGAGTAAAATGAAGTGTTGTATTAGATGAAGATAAAAAGGGGAAGACCAAAGCACAAAATGTGTTGTATATTGATGGTCTGAAACATAACTTATTAAGTGTAATACAAATGTGTGACCAAGGACACAATGTTATTTTTCATTCAATAGGTTGTAAGTTAATGGATGTGAATATAGGGAACATTGTTGTAAAGGCAGTCAAAACTTTAGGGAATCTATATGTTCTAGAAGAAGGCAAAGAAAAATGTTGCATTGGTAAAACTAATGAGAGCTAGTTGTTATCACTGAAATTTAATCCGCAAATGGTTACAGGAATCCAGAATCTCCAAACAACTATTAGTTCACCCATGGAGAAAGAATGCATTTCCAAAATGCCCAAAACTATACAATCAACAATAAAATCAGCATGTGCTAAGACTACACAGGGAGCACACACACATGCACCATTCAGAAACACAGGAAAAATCACACATGTGCATGATGCATGACTATAGACGCAAAAAACTACGCATCCCTCAAAATGATGCATTTATGATATTGGTCGGCCTCCCACCCACTTCTAGTTCATCTTCCAAGTCAATTTGACATCCAAATCTTAGCTGAATCAGGCTGGGTGGCTAGTCAAAGACCTAAGGGTGCCCTAAATGGCCCCTTGTTCACACTACAATCTGGTTGAATAATGCCTCAAAGTTATGCTATAAAAAGAGGCCATGGGTGCACTACATTTTCAAGGAATTCATTTGTATTGTTATGCTGCTAATATTCTCTTGGAGAATCCTCTTTCCCCATCAAGAGCATGCTAGCACCATTTCAGTTAGCCATTCATATCACCTCTAGACTAGATGTGCTTTGTATTCTCTTCACCATTTCATTTTAGTTCCTCACTTGTAAGAAGAGCTCAATATTTGGAGGTCCAAGAGCCATCCCTTAGAGGAATAGGGGACCCAAAGTCTCCCTTTCTCTTTGGTGTTTTCTTTCCACTAATATAATCCTTTCCATTGGTGGCATGAGTCTTGTTTGCTTCTTGTTCTAATGTCCCTATGCACTATAATTTAATTGCTTTTATCCTTCTTAGTTTAATTCTTTGCTTATCCTTTATGATTTACACTTATAACTCTTTCCTCTATTGTTGTCTTGCCTAGCTGACCCAACTGGGCTTGTAAGAACCCTTATTTTTCTCATTTAGGGGACAAAAGAGGTGCAACACTAGATTTGGCACAAAACACTAGGTCATATTTTTTTAATCATCTTGTTAATCTAGGAAGAAAATATGATGTGAGAGATACTCTTAAAATATCCAAACCTGAGAATATTGTCTGCAAGTCATGTCAATTTGGAAAACAGTCAAGATTTCATATCAACGCAAAAGAACACTCCACCACTCGGCCTCTTGATTTGATTCATACAGATATATGTGGTCCTATAAGTACCATATCTCCTTGAGGTGAAAGATATTTCATTTTGATAATTGATGATTATACTAGAATGGATTGGGTTGGATTGTTGAGGCATAAATTCGAAGCATTTGAAAAATTAAAAATATTCAAAGCGTAGGTAGAAAATAAAATGGACTTGAAAATTAAATGCCTGAGGTTAGACAGAAGAGGATAATTCACATCTAATGAATTCAACATTTTTTGTGAAAAACATGGGATCAAGAGAATTTTTTGTTGTTGTCAGAACTCCTTAGAAGAATGGAGTAGTGGAAAGGATGAACAAAAAGTTCCAAGAAATGGCCAAGGCCATGCTTGATGAATCAGAAGTACCCAAAACTTTTTGGGGAGAAGCCATTAAAAGTATTGCCAACATTCTAAATAAAGTGTACATAAGATTAAATAATCATAAAACACATTATGAGCTATGGCATGGAAGAATAACATCAATAAATCACTTCAAAATTTTCAGAAGCAAATGCTACATTAAAAGAAATGAAGACAACTTAGGTAAGTTTGATTCTAAATCTTATGAAGGAATTCTTCTAGGATACTCCTCCATGATTAAAGGGTAAAAGTGTTACAACAAAAGGCTCCATAAGATAGTTGAGAGCATAGATGTAAAGGTAGATGAGGAACCACTTCATTAAGTGAGACATCAACACCATAATGAGCAATATGATGAACCGATAAAAAATGAGTTACAATATGATGGAGTGGGCGATAAACAAGAACAAAAGGATTAAGAAGAAGAAGAGAGAATGGAAATATGACATCTAAGGACCCCATGAAGGTATGATCAAAAACATCATCCAGAAAGTCAGATTCTTGGAAATAAGGAAACAAGTGTGCAAACCATAAGAAATCTTATATTTACATATACCTCTGCAAATTTTGCATTGATGTCCATGATTGAACCCCAAAACTATGTGCAGGAAAGCCATGATGATCACTGGGTCAAAGCCATGAATGAAGAATTAGACCAAATAGAGAAAAATAATACTTGGGATCTTGTTCCAAGACCAAATTACAAGAATGTAATTGGAACTAAATGGGTAAACATAAACAAGACAAATGAAGATGGGTATATAGTCATAAACAAGCCCAGATTAGTATGCAAAGGGTATGCTCAAGTTGAAGGAGTGGAATTTGAATAAAAAATTTCTCCAGTTGCAAGAATTGAAGCTTTGAGGATGTTTTTGGCTTTTGCATGCTACATAAAATTCAAAGTTCACCATATGGATGTCAAATAAACATTTTTAAATGGTGACCTTAAGGAATAAGTGTATGTGGAGTGACCTGAAGGTTTTCTGCTAACTAATAAAAAGGATTATGTATGCTGACTAAAGTAAGCCTTCTATGGGCTAAAACATGCTCCAAGAGTTTGGTATTACAGATTGGATAGGTACTTGCACCAACAAGGATTCAAAAAGGGAAATGTTGATGGAAATTTATATATCAAAGCTAAAGGTAATGATCCGTTACTTATTGTAGTATATGTTGATGATATTATTATTGGCAGTAGCATTGAACTTATGAGAAAGAAGTTTGAAGTTGCAATGCAACAAGAGTTTGAGATGTTTATGTTAGGAGAACTCTCCTTCTTTCTTGGTTTACATATTCATCAATCATAAAAAGGATTTTTTATTTACCAAAGTAAATATCTCAAGGAACTTTTGAATAATTTTGGCATCGAAAATTGTGCACAAGTCAACACTCCCATGACTACCAATTGCAAACTCAACAAGGACGATGTTGCTTCAAAAGTAGATCAAACAATGTAAAGGTATATGATAGGTAGTTTACTTTATCTCACAGCTTCAAGGCCTGACATCATGCAAGTTGTTGGTTTGGTAGGAAGGTTTTGGTCCAATCCTAATGAAACTCATGTTCTTGCAGTCAAAATAATTTCTGGGTATTTGAAAGGCACTATAGATTATGGATTGCAATATCCAAAAATATAGACTTTATTCTCATCGCTTATACAGATGCAGATTGGGTAGGAATTATTGATGATAGAAAAAGCACTAGTGGAGGTGCATTCTTCCTTGGTAGTTGTTTAGTATCCCAGATCAACAAGAAACAAAATTCAATTTCACTCTCTACAGTTGAAGCAGAGTATATAGCTGCAACATTCTGCTATACATAAGTGTTGTGGATAAAGACCAATCTCAAGGATATTCACCAAGCCATATATTTACCAAGCCATTACCTAGGGACTCCTTTGAGTACCTCAAAAATAAGTTGGGATTCCTTCCCACTCCTCATTTAGGCACATAAACCTTCATAATAGGTTGGAGGCTGCTGAAATAATTTCCCATCCTCAAGGGCAACAACACACAAAATTGAGCAGCAGGAAATACAATAGTTCAATAGGGGGAGTCACTCTCAGGATGTGCACAGTCACAGGAAAAGTTCTCTTTTCCATTGATGTCAAAGGGGGATAAAAATACAAGTACGACAAAGAGGAGAATACAACAAGGGGGAGTGAAGGATGGAGGAATAAATTGAAAGGGGAGCAACATTGTGTTGTCATTTGTGCACATTGAAGCTCTTTTGGTTGCCGACAATAACAAAGGGGGAGTTTGTTGTGCATATTTTTTCATTCATGTCAAAATGGTCATGAACATGGTCAGATGTAGAACAATAAAATAGAGAAATTTGTGAAAACATGAAAACATACGTGTGCAAAAGAATCAACTGTGCAAAAAATATTGAATTCAGAGTGTGCATAGAACAACAGGATAACCTGTGTTGGAGTTCAAAAATGAAATGTAATAGAGTGAACTGGGACAGAATCCCTTGTCTGTGATTGCATATTAGATCGGTGGATGATGGTATTGCAGCGTGAAGAAGGAATGGAAACAACTGTAGACTGCTTAGAGTCAATATGATGAATGGTGTGGTAAAATGTGATGAGATGAAGCTGATGTGACAAATGATTGAGTAGAATGAGACATAATGAGTGGAAGTTCAACAGTAGAGTGAATGAGTCATGAGAGGCACTTATAGTCCGATGGGGAAATTCAATAGGCACACTGTAGGACAAGTGAGATAGGATGAAGACTTGTGACTTGATTATTGCTCTATATTTTTTTCTGTGCAGTGGATGCTTTGTAGACCATGATGAAATTGTTGCGTCATTGTTCAGAAGATGCTTTGATAATATGGAGCTTAGTTGTAGGAAGACTTGGTCCATTTAATTTAGTTAAAGTTTTTCCACAATGTAACAGTCATGCGTCCACATACTTTATTTAGATAAAATTGTAGCTAACAAGATTTTGATATGGTCAAAGTTTGTCCACAATATTTAATTGTGATACTTTATTTAGACAAATCGTAACTAACAGGATTTTGATGTGGAAAAAATTTATCCACATTGTAATTGTTATGCGTCCACATACAGGAAGGTGAACTTAGGAAAATTAGTATAAGTATGGATGTGATCTGATCATGGAGTTGTGCATGAAGTATGTGGGAAGATGATATTGTAACTATTCATAGGAACACAAATTTAAATTTTATAGGTTGTGTTGAAAGACATAGTAATGTAACAATTTCTTTTTGAGTTTAGGGTGGAAGGGTGGTGCTAGGGTGAGTCGAAGCTCATTGAGGAAAGAAGTCCTCATTTTTTTGTTAGGTTGGTGCCTGAGAGATTTGGTGTCCTCATTATCTAAAATAGGTTGGTTCCTGATAGGATTGGTGTCCTCATTATCTATGACAGGTTGGTTCTTGAGAGGATTGGTGTCCTCATTATCTACAACAAGTGGTTGGTTGTTGAGATGAAAATTTATAACTTGTAAGTTGATGCTTGTAGAAGAAGATAAATAAGATGTTCTGTGGAATTTTCCCACATTGGGTTTCCACGTAAAAAATGTTTATGTATTGTATTCACTATGATATTTTTATTTTTGTCTGCATCTGTCATTTATTGCCCACTTCTAAATCATTTAGATGGCTATTTTGATTTCTACTAGTATCTATCATTAAGTGCACATTTCTAAATAACTTAACTCGTTGAAAGGAAAGAAAAATACAGAATGTTAATGCAATATTGATTCACCCCCGATCTCAGTATTGTTGTGATTATCAACATTTTCCATGTCATTGCAAAATATGCCTTCCATTTCATCATACATATGCCACATCATTTGCACATATCACACATGGCACCTTTTATTGGTCCAACTGGGTGGCAAAATTCCAAATTTGAGTGACATGTGGAAACCTCTTATGCAGCCACATCAACATGTTGATGGCATCGTGTTCCCTGATAGTTATATGGATGTCCATGTGGCACCTCATGTTTTACTTTTTCCTTATTTTTATTGAAACTTTGAACAACCATAAGTTTCTCATTCGGTGTCTGTTTGAAGCTATTTATGCATCGTTGGAAATATCTCGTCGAGATATACGCAATGGATTCATTTTCAAGATCATTTGAGATGATCAATTTCAGAGTGTTCTGAATCCTCCTAGATCACTGGGCCTCCAAAGGCCAAGGTCCAAGTGCAAGGGGATATGATTTCATCACCTAGTGCTTTGAAAGTGCCTCCAAAGGAAATTTCCATCATATTAAGTGTACAATGGATTTGGGGTCTTCTACCCATCTTGTGGGGTATGGAATCCATCCTTGAGGTTTTCAACCCCCTGTAAAGATCAAAATAGAACAGTTTCTCCATGGAATAGCTTAAACTTGGCAAGGTCCTGCAAAGACAAAAACATATGCCCTCCAAGGGTCCACAATTTACAAGCATCATGCCAAGTAAGCCACATTTAATAAAAGAACCACCCAAACATGTACATCAAATCCCTTCTTTTAAAACTAAACAAATGCTCAAAGACCTTATACAACTTGTTAAATTTAGGTATGGGAGGGTTTTTGTGGTACCCTATTGGGTAGATCAATCCCCAAGTTAAGGAGTGTTTCCCAAGAAAAACCTCTCTAATTCATGTAGTGAATATGAGGTGGATGGGGGTATGAATTTTGGGCATGGGGTTCTTGACATATCAAGGGATCACATTGTCTCATTTGTGGGTGCCTTTGTAGAGGGTGTGCAACATCCTCATTTACAATGCAACCATTTTTGAAGCCCTTTATTTTCTATTAGTTTATTATGGTCCAAAACATTGAGTGATATGTGCAATGGAAAGTAAAGAGCACTACAATTCTGGAGCTTATAACAGATTGAGTGTCATGTGCAAGGAAAGTAAAAGACATAGAAAATGCCTTCACTCAACAAGTGGGACATTTATTAATTATGTGTTCTCTTTTTAAAGTTGTTTCATTGTTATCGAGACCTTAGGGTGAGCATCTAGAGAACAATTTTATGGATTTTGTAATTTTCTAGCTACAACACTTATGGACCTTATCCCCTTCTTCCCATGAAAAGAGGTACAATCCCTTCTTGGGGTCAATAAGCCCCAAAACCAAAAATATGAGGAGACGAAAGGGAATAAGTGTGGAAAGTGGTAAGTATGGTTGGGAATGGTACAATGACCCTTCAAGGAGACCCCCTAGTGTCAAACCTTTTCCTAAGGGTGACTTACTTACTAGGAAACCATGTCAACAACTAAGGATAAATGACGCAAAAGGTATAATTTACAAGAAAATGTTTTCACAATCAAGAAAGGACTCTTTGCAATATGTTCAAATGCTTCAATTATTAAAATGACAATTACCATGAGATCATAATTGTTACCTCATGAAGCAACACATGTTGTCCTCTCTGGGCCAAGCTGGTGCGGTGGACATTGCTGCTATCGATCGATGGTGATGTGTGGAAAGAGGAGGGGCTCTTTTTACTCATATGGATATTGACACTCCATGCCTTCAACCTATGGGCCTTAGGACATCATCTCCGTAGTTACCTCTAGGTATGGGGGATAACACTTACTATTTGAGATAATTGGTTCATGAGAACATTGCCTCTCTTGAATATTGTAGAAAAGATGATCAGGTTTTTGATATATTCTCCAAACATTTAGTTGAAGCTAGATTTATCAAGCTCCATATGATGTTTGGGCTTCAAGAAGCTACAATTGTGGGGGGTGTCAAGATGATGTAATTTCACCTCTTGAATCTCTAAAGATGTGTGATGATGGGGAGGTGTTGGAACATGAATCATTGATGGTTCATCACACATATTTTGTATTCAATCGGTCGGACAATCGACCTACATCTAGATATATTCGGTCGGGTAGTTAACCAGATCTCTACACTAGTCGGTCAAGTAGTCGACATGCCTGTCGATAAAATAGTCAATTAGCAGTCGAATATAGTCAGGTGGTGAATTGACCAACCCAACAATCGACTACAATTTGGATGCATAGGTGGTCGATTCAAGCATCATTGTCAAGCCAAATTGAAAGCGTGGATTTGATAGAGTCAACTCTAACAATCGATGGTTACATGTGGACAAGATCTTCTACAATCTATGGAAATTGATTAGATCTTGAGGCTATAAATAGAAAACCCCTTGGTTCATTATCATCATGGCGATCAAGCAATCAAGTTGATATCATATGGAAATAACAAGATCCAATATGCATTGACATGTTCTAATCACAATGTGTTTGCTCAAATGTTGTAACAGTGTCTTTAGACACCACCTTTTGTCTTTGAAATTTGTTATCCATGTTCGATTATCTATATAATTGTCTATCTATTTCATTATAGGTTCCACCCCTTTCCCAACACACTTAATTCCAAATGTTTTAAAACCTCACACTTATCTAATAAATGGATAAAATGTACATCATAAAATAACCTTCACTTATACCTTTTACTAGTGTACAACTATACAATGTATAATGTATATTGATGTCATGGGTTAAGCATTAACTAAAATACCAAATGGATAAAATGTACATCATAAAATAGCTTTCACTTGTACCTTTTACTAATGTACAACTATACAATGTATATTTATGCAATGGGTTAAGAATGAACTAAAATACCTTTTTTATTCATATTTTTTTCCCTTTTGTGTTCTTTCCAACATATTTTCCATACAATTTCACTATGATAAAAATGGATTTTCATCCATTCATAATATAGTTTTTCCAAGATATATAATGTATCCAAAATGTCAAAAATACAATCCTAATAACAAATCATTGGATTTTTTTTTTAATTTATTAAATAATTTCAATAAAAATAATTTATTAAATAATTCCAATAAAAATAAAATATTTTAGTTCACACTTTTATATCACCCCATACCGATATAAACTACCAACAAATACAACCATTTAAAAAAATACTAAATTAACTATGTTCTTAACTACAATCCGACCAACATCAACATTATATAAAAGTTAAAAAAAAAAAAGAAAAAATCACTCCAAAACAAAAATATTCTATTATATCTCAAAAATAAAAATAAACACATTTATTAAACAAACAATGTTTAATCTTTACATTATTCATTTTTATATTCCCCTTTAAAATGTTAGTCAAAACAAAACAACAACAAAAATATTCAATTATACCTCAAAAATCCAAAAAAACACATTAATTAAATATCGCTTAATCTTTACATTCTTCACTTTTATATTCCCGTTTAAAATGTTTATCAAAACAAAACAACTCCATTGCTTTTATGTTCCCTTTAATGATTTATCGAAACAAAACAATTTCAAGGTATCTCATCAATCAAATTCCATTTAATAATACTTATTAATGTATTGAATTTCGATTCTATTTTTTTTAAATTTATTGTTATAAATTTTATTGATTTAGATAATATAAATAATACTTATTAATGTATTGAATTTTGATTCTATTTTGTATAAATTTATTATTATAAATTTTATTGATTTAAATAATATAAAATAAGATAATATAAAATTAAAATATTATGAACTGATAATATATTTTTTTTATATTAAAAATAATAATATAAATTTTAAGTCCTCTAGGTGTAGGATAGTCAGTGATAGAGTGTGTTGTTAAGGTACTCCATGATGTTAAAGTTATCGGTTTGAAACCTTTGGGACAAAAAATTCAGCCATGTTAAGGGTTAGTGTGGTTCAGGCCAAGTGCGATCCCCAGGTGATTTTGACAGCTTCGATGCCCTAGTTGCGGTTTCTCAAGCCACAAAAAAATATAATATAAATTTTAAATTTTATAAAATTATAAATGAAATATTAAACAAATTAATAAATAGTTAATTTTTTTATTTTAAATATTTTTTTTAAAACAATAATATAATATATTATCCGTTTCCATTTAAAAAGGAATAAATTAAATTAATTAAATTAATTAATGTAGCAAAAGTAAACAAGTGTCGCATGGCAGCGTAGTCGTCGCTGGGTTGAATTGGGAATAAATGCACAGGGATAGGGAAAAAGTAGCAAAAGCAAATGGAAACTATAGTGGAGATGTGGCAAGCAACATGAAGCACAGGTGGTATCCATGTAGTAAATGACACGTGGCCTCTAGAGTCCCATTTATTTTTTGAAACTATATAATCCATCTTGCTATGTTCGAAATTTTCATTCTTTCCAGTAGTGTGACTTGCTATCATTGAAATTTTTGTTCCTACCTTGCATGTTTTATCTCTTCAATGTATACTTTCAACTTGTTAGAGTTAAGTACAATTTCCATAGACCATCTGGCTTGTATGGCTCTATAAGTGTCAGGACGAAAAAAGTTATATGCATAGCAAGAGAAAAAGATATGCATAAGAAAAAGATAATTGAAATTAAATAAACACAATTTATTGACATTCAACATAGCTAAAGATAAAAATTTATGAGCACATAAATATAAAAGGAGATAAAAAATAGTTTTATTTGAAATATATCAAAAAATAATATTGTCTGTTACATATTCCTGGAAATTTAAATGTGTTTATCATATAGACTGGGATTGTGGCTTCCGCAGACCATAAGAGAAATATGTACAAGAAATAGGATTGTGGAAAGAAGAAGTCGGCGACGGTAGAGTGTAATACCTGGAAGGAAGAAATTGGAAGGTATTAGTCTTTGGCTAGACATTTTTATTTAAAAAGGTGGAATAACTGGATTGATAAACAAAGCAGGATGTGATCAGTATAGACTTACAGTGATGGTACCTATCACCCCTTTTTCTATTTGGTTGTTGATGCCTTCTTTTGTTGTCGTCAACGACTACTGGAATCGTGCCAACTACCTGTTGCCTTTTGTCAACGACCCGCTTCAATTCCCTTTCAACCCATTATTCAATGTAGCTTCTCAAGGGGCCGACGTTGATCTCATTCCATATTTTTATGTTGAAAATTTCATTTTCTAATTCCCTTAGAGCGATAGAAAGATTACACAAAGCCTGATCAATGTCTTCATTATGTACTGAATAGTCGACTAACTAGTTGTCCACATCATCTTCACCATAGTCAAGGATGTTGTAAAACTTTTCTATAGACAATGCCTTAAAAATATCAACGTGTTTATCGAAGTCTTGCTTAGTTAAGGGAATGGAGTTGATGATTAACTTGGTGTTATAACCCTAATTTGCACCAGACATGTTTACCTAGCACCAGACCATCTCAGATTCCTTCTTTGACAAATCACTATTGAACAAATCTTCTTAAAAAATCCTTTTATAAAGGCCCACACACCTTGCTACATTACTGCACGTGTGTACATGCTAGTTGACCCAAGACAACTCACGTGTACCTACAAAAGCACAAAAAAAGGAAAGTTGTTGATGGAACACACAGCTTTGGGTAAGTTAACTAAACCTTTCGGCCATGCATGGCCAGAAATTCGACCAAATACCTAGCTTCTTCTAGCCTATAAAAGAAGGGTTAAGGGTCCCATTTGGAAGAGGAGAATCATAGTAAAGAAACTATACCTGATTGAGAATTCCCTTTGTCCCAACCTTTAGTCATCCTTGTGCAAAGAGAAGTATAGAGAAAAGAAGTTGGAAGACAATGGAAGAAGAGCCAGACCAAAGGTAGCCGAGAAAACCCCTCCAAAGTCAGACCAAGCATAGTGGGGAATGCATATAGAGGACTTGTCTTGGGATTTCGTTGATCACATTTTCCATGGAGCTTCATGGGTCTCGAATCCATTCGAGGTCCTCAGTCATCTTCCAGAACACTTGATTTCGATACCCTTGATGGGTTTCGGGCTTGATACCCTGCTCATTGCGGTTCACCCGACTGTCGACTGTACCTGCCTGGTGATTGTTCACGAGATGGCAACCTAGTTGACTTTATTTTAGGGACTTACATAGGTGACTGCAGGGGTATACTGTAGTACCTAGGGTAGACATTGGGCCACGCTTTGCAGAGTATACCTGGAGCGTGCTTCCGTATTCGAGTTGCACTTGCACCGGTAAGTTGCTCTAGTGTTGGTTGGGGTAACTATTATTCCAACTAGTTAGTTGTTTGCTTGATTTTCCTTTAGGAGTTTTTCTAGTGTGTGCTCTGTGCTCCCTAGTTTTCCATAGTGAGTTAGTCAACCATTTCTTTGGGTCTCTGACCTAGGGTGGTAGACTGCCCACTCCTCCAGTCGTGAGGAATTTTTGGTCTTCCTCTTAGAAACATGGAGCCGCCTCTTTATAGGCATTGTTTTGATACCACTGGTTCACCAGAGTCAGTGTGAGACTTTTACGGATTTGAATGATCCTGCAAGGGCATAACCTGTGCATAATATCTTCATGGCTAAGGTTACTGACGATACCAACCAAGGAACCCCTTCGCAAGGGGATCCTTGTGCTTTTTCTTTCTTCGAAAACGTTGGTGTCCCTTTGATGGCCATTCTATACATTCCTGGGTTGAATGTTGGACTATCAGTTTGGTTGGGTACCATTCCAAATGTCCCAAATGCTCTTAATGCTTCTCAGTTAAGCACCTTAAGTCATGGGCACCCTATTGATGTTTCTTCGTTAGCAAAGTCTTCTCCTCCTCCTTCTCCCACCTCTGGTGAAAGTACAGTTACTAGTAATCGTAAGTCTAAACGAGATAGAAAGAGGAATAATAGGAAGAAGAAATCAACAACCTTTGCGAGTCATGTTGGAGATAGGTCGACAACCTCTGCAAGTCACATTGAAGACCAGCACCTAGCCTTTGCAAGTTATGCTGGGGGAAAGCACCCACCCTCTATAAGTCATGCCAGGCGGAAAAGTCCAGTCCCTGCTAGTCATATTGACAATAGGTCTGTAGCCTCTGCAAGTCATGTTATCGACCCATCACCATCCTCTGCAAGTAATGTTGGAGATGTGAAACCAACCACTATTAGTCATGCTAGGGGCATTAATTCTGTTGAGAAACCTAGACGGATAGGACATAAGCCTAAGTTCCCTTGTAAGCTTTACAAGGGAGATCACCTTACTCATTTGTGCCCTGGCATTCCATAGGTACAAATATTGTGGTCCCTATCTGCAAGCTCTTCTGATTCTGAGTCTTTTGAGGTTTCCTCACAGTCTATTCAACCATTGGTTGAGAAAGTGGTCACACTGATGCAGTCATTGGCTGATCCCACTCCTCTTTTTGGGGGTGAGGTGCCTTTAGACCTTGTAGTCTCTCAGCCTATTCAACCATTGGTTGATAAAGTGGTCATGTCGATGCAGTTATCGACTAATCCCACTCCTCTTTTGGGAGGTGAGGTTCCTTTAGACCATGTAGTCTCGCAGCCTATCCAGCCATTGGTTGCGAAAGTGGTCATGCCAATGCAGTCATCGACTGATCCCACTCCTATTTTGGGGGGTGAGGTGCCTTTAGACCATGTAGTCTTGAAACCTATTCATCCATTGGTTGCGAAAGTGGTCATGCTGATCCAGTCATCGGATGATCCCACTCTTCTTTTGGGAAGTGACGTGTCTACCGACTATGTTTTTAGCATTTCCGGTTCAGTATTTTCATAACAAGGGGGCATTCCACTCGCTCTGAGCACACTCCCTCCAAGCCCTAGGATGGTTTCCTTTGATTGGAATGACCTTGTTGAGCCTCGTCTGCCTTCCTCCACACCCTTTCAAATAAGGGTTGAAGTTAATTCAACAAACATTTATCGATGTATTGTGGATGAAGGAGCCTCTGCAATCATTTTATCCTCCTCGGTTTGGAAAGTCTTGGGTTCTCCCAAGATTGTGTTAGCTTCACATGAGTTGTTGGCTTTTGACAGAGGTCCTAGTGAATATTTGGGGGTTCTTCCTCTGTTTCCTATCTCATTAGGTGGGAAGATTATATGTGTTGATGTTATAGTGGTGAAAGGCCCGTTAGATTTCAATATGCTTCTTGGGCGTGATTATGTATATGCTATGAACGTTGTGGTATCTATGCTCTTCCAGGTGGTGTACTTCCCTCACAATGAAAGAATTGTCACTATTGACCAGCTAGCATCTGATAATCACCATCCTAATTCAGCGTTAGTTCAGGCTGCCCCTTTATATGTTCCTAGTCTTTGTGTAGACTCCACCCCACCACGGGTTAATTATGTGGCATCTTATCCTCAGTGTTCAATTGCTTCTGAGAAGGAACCTGTGCAATCATGTTTTCTTTCTTGAGACTTGGAATCAACAATTGATCCATTGGTGTATCCAATGGGGGCATGGGAGCCCTTGATTCCCCCTCTTGGTCCAAGTAGGCTTGAGTATCCTTTCGAGTCTGATCTCATTGTTTGTAGATGCTCAAGCCCTCATGCTCGTGACTCTTCACTAATAGAATCTGTCAGTCCTGGCCAGAACCTCCATCATCATATGGAGTATGGTCAGTTTACTTCACCCGTTGGGACTGTCGACCCTCGTTTGCATGATTTCTCGGATTTTGAATTGCCTTTAGATAAGGCTATCCTTGAAGCTATGACTACGGTTTCTATACTGCGGGAGGACTTACACTGTGGTTTGTGTTTTCTTTCCTTTTGAGAGACTTCTCAAGTTTACTTTCGAAGAGACTCCTGGTCTGAGCCTAGCAGCGGGCTCTACCTGAACCGGTTTCATACATGAGTTGTAGCCCCCTTGGAGTCTTCTTTAAGCCCTTTTTAGACTCCCTAAAGATGAAAAGATTGTCGAGTAACCTTGTTTTTTCACACTCATTAGATTGGTCTAGAAGAACATTCCTTACACGGATCTTCTTTTAAGCCCTTTTCAAACCCTCTAAACATGAAAAGATTGCCGAGCGATCTTGTGGCCTTTTACGCTCGTTAAACTGAAATTTGAAGTCACGTCTATCCGACGGTCATTTACCCCTTTTTTGGTTTGGATGGTCAACTATACGAACAAAGGTATACTCTAGAGGCCTCAGATCTCTAGAAGAGTAACCTCATGTATAATTTTACCCCTTTTTCGGGCCTGAGGGACTAAATTTATGAAAAAAGGAACCCCCACAGAGTCCATAGTTAAGCTCTTTTTAGACTCTCTAAAATTGAAAAGATCGTTGAGTGACCTTATTCTTTCACACTCATTAAAATGGTCCAGAAGAACATTCCCGATGGAGTCTATAGTTAAGCTTTTCTCAGACTCCTTAAAAATGAAAAAATGGCTGAGTGATCTTGTCTTTATCACACTCATTAAAATGGTTTTGAATAGACATCTTGTCGGTGCTAGTTTACCCCTTTTTCGAACCGACTAGACTACCTTCGAAAAAGGTACCCCATTGGACTCTCCTTTTACGTTTTTCAGACTCTCTAAACATGAAAAACCACTGAGCATACCTTCTCTGGGATCGTTAAACTCACATCGAAGGACGTTACCATTATGTGTTTTATTAATCACATTTGCATACCTGCGTCTTTGGCCTAATGCCAGCTCCATGTTTCTCTCAACTGAACCATCTAAAGCATGCCATAGACACAAGCCCTGTAGCACTTTGCGTCTACATCTTGACACCTTTGGCCCCTGGAGGATTTTTCTTGAGTGTCCTTACTTTGAACATCAGTCTTGTCCCTGTGCCTTGAACTTGTATGTTTGCAACACTCATTCCTCCTTTGTAACATAACATTATTTTATTCTTTTTCCAAAATTATTGAAAAAGACAAAAAAATCAAATATACCCCAAAAGAGGAAGGGAAAAGTATTTTCTTTATTGGTAGCATAATGAGTCGCCCTTGGATTAAGCACATTTGTTAGTTTTTTCGTCAAACTCTGGGATTTAATACGACCTTAGGAAGTTGTTCTCGCTACATAGAGTTGTGTCCTCCTCCGTTTGGTTATTCTTCCAAACATATGGAGAGTTTGCGTTGCCTCCTGCCTTGTAAACTTATGTTAATGGCATGCTTCCTGAGTCTCATCATTTATCTTGCTATTGTCCAAGGGAATTTTTTACCAAGCCTGAGTTATCCCCTCTGCAGTTTGTCTCTTGCCCTCATACCCAGCCATCCTGAACGTCCAATCAAGTCTTTGTTCAAAATCAATGAAGCCTTCAGTTTGATCATCAAGATTCTCTAGTCCATGATCGATGAGCCGTAGAAGACCTATGGGTAGTGAATTCGTACACTCATATTACACTCCTACCCAAGTTTTGAATATTTTGAAGTTGTTTCTCGAGCTCTGAAGACCTCATCTCCAACCATCAGGCCTTATCAGCTTCTAGAATATGGATACTCTACACGTATATCTTTTTGATTTCGAGATATAGCTCCGTTGTGTATTGTTTGCGGCTACACTTTATATAGTTATATGACATGGATCTACAATGTATTTGATTGGTAGCCATGATTTTATTTTATTCCGAGCATGGGTATTCCCACCTCGGTGAGACAATTTTTATTTTGCAGACGACACCTCCCGATTTTTGGTCCGTGGGCTCATTTGTTCAACACATCGGTGAAGATTGTTAATGTATTTCGACCATCAGATGATCTTCTAACCTCACATATTAGGTGGCATCTGTTATAAACCTAATTTTCACCAGACATGCTTCCCTGGCATCAGGCCATCTCATATTCCTTCTCTGCCAAAACACTATTGAACAACTCTTCTTAAAAACCCCTTTTATAAAGGCCCACGCACCCTGCTACATTACTGCACACGTGTACCTGCTAGTTGACCCAAGACAGCCCACGTGTACCTACAAAAGAATGAAAAAATGAAATTTGTTGATGGAACACACAACTTTGGGTAAGTTAACTAAGCCTTTCATACATGCATGGATAGAAATTTGACCAAATACCTAGCTTCTTCTAGCCTATAAAATAAGGGTTAGGGGTCCCATTTGGAAGAGGAGAATCATAGTAAAGAAACTATACCTGATTGAGCATTCCCTTTGTCCCAACCTTTAGCCATCCTTGTGCAAAGAGAAGTATAGAGAAAAGTAGTTGGAAGACATTGGAAGAAGAGCCCAGGACCAGGATCAAGGAGCAGTAACCGACTTTATCATTGTAAGGTATCATTGTGAAGTTAATAAAATAATTGCTTTTCCTGTCCCACCATATGAGATTGTCATTATTGGAATATTAATTGTATGATTGATTAAATCTCTAACCCATTAGTTCATAGATCAAATGCATGTGGAGTTATTTGTTCATCTTTAGTGAATGCAGGTCAGCATTGGGAGGAGAGTTACAATCAAAGAACGACCAAGCGTGAAAAGGGATCGACATCAAACACGAAGAATAAGGTACGCCAACTTAATCTCTTGAGCCTTGTATTTACATATGAGTAATGGGGGTCTAGGCATGGGATGATGGTAATAAGTAAGAATCTTTAGGTCATTTTTTCATGCATGATAAAACCCTTAGTGCTAGTCTGTAGGAGGGATTTCCCACCCACAACACTTGGGGTCTTGGACCTCGTTGGTCCTTCTAGCTAAGTCTATTTCAGTCAGCTTTGTGAATAATTTTTATTTCTTTGATATGGCTTGCTCACATGATTGGACAATGAGATGCAGGTTCTTCACTTTCTCTTTCCAACATGCATTTAATTGAGTGATCTAGTTTTTAGAGGCGATATCTTGTTTTCTTCTTCTCATTTATGTCATGTTGTTGACATGGATGACAAAAGGGATGACAAAAGGGATGACCATGTCTAAATAGAAACGTTATACATTTTTTAAATCCACTTGCAAATGTTCGAGCAAAGTATGTTCCCTCGTTCCAAGGGAAGCCATAGTTTGTGATGTTTCCAAGGCCTCAGTAATTAGTTCCATTCTTTTCCATATCCTCTACATGATGTGAGGAGGCTGGAGGATCCTTTTAACTTAGCTGTAGGGGTGGAGGGCATGGATATTACTAAAGGATTGGGAAGAAATGGCATAGGAATCAAAGCTTCCTCCAATTCCTTGACTTGGTCCTTCAGTCTGGCATTCTCGGCCTCAATACCTCCAATGGAATCATCAAGAGAATCTCTGATTTCTCTCTGAAGTCAAGATATTTGGGACGACCGCATGTTCACAAGGTTAACCTCTGAATGAGATTTTCCTTTCTTTTTTTTTACATCTCTCTTTTCAATAATTAATTTTTTAGACTCGCTGTCAAAAACAATGTTCTGGAATATGAAGGATTCATCTTCATCAAAAATTTCAGTATCAGCTATGTCCATTGGGCGAGTATGTTGGATCGCATATCCCAACTGATCAAGGTTGCAGAAAACCTATCCAAATCAGTCTCAAGTTCCATGTTCTCACTCTCAATTTGGGGCTCTTCTGCCTGCCATACAATTTTTTTTCTCTTCTTCTCCATGGGAAGCTTGTGAGAACTATCAATTTTAGGGTGAGGAGGGTTGTTATCTCCTCCTCCATTTGAAGAACTCTGGTTTTCTTTCTTATTGTGGTGGTTCATTAGAGCGATGCTCCGAGATGTCATACATTTGCGAGTGCTATCCGACGATTGAACACTCTTATCACCGGGGCCTTTTCCCTGTTTCTTGTACAATTCAGTCGTACTTTGCAATGTGTCTACGTCACCGGAATTAGAAGCAGGAGTGTTGTCACAAGTGTCTTTGTTTTCACTCAGGTGTTTCTGGAAAAAAGAATTGTCAAAAACAACTGTAAGTAATGTTCTAAATTTTTTTTATTGGGGTCGAATATTGTTAGCTTTTCAACATATATTAGGTTCAAGTTGTTGAAATGGGCTATGAATTTGTCAATTTTTTTGACATTCCTCAACACGAAGTCCCCGACTTTCCAAGGCAGAGGAATGAATTGTTTTTTTCTCTTCTCATGGAATAGATGCAACCAGTAGTTGTATTTCCTTTCTATCTCTATAACAAACATTATGTCTGTAATGTGACATGGAAGGAGAGTAGGTTTTTCCTTGTAGACAAAAATCCTTATCACACTGTAATTATCCATTGGTTCAAGTGCCCCCTTCCTATCCAGAAACTTGGTTGCCTGGTAAGATATGCGGGGAGCATATTCTCCTGATAACAGAACTCTAAAAACAGAGACAAAGTCATTAAAAACCTCATAAAAATAGTGGGAGGCCTTTTTCTTCCACAAGGCTTGGTACCAAAAGGTTACTGGGTTGAATTCCCAGTTCACCTTCTTGGACAAAGACAGTGTTGGAAACTGACAGCAATGCGCTATCGCAAAAACCAAGCAGGATTACATATAAAATTTCTTGTCATTTTTGAATATTGACAATTGGGAACAGATTTCATGGGAAATTAGCTTCCCCCAATAAAAAATGGCTTTTTTCTTGACTCTAAAATACAAAATGTAAAGAACCATGTGGGAAATAGTTGTTGTGGATTCCTGTCCCATTATTCTTTTAAACGGCCAGGCAATTTCCTAGATGGATTTCTAAATGAACTAACCTGCAAGTTTGTGATATCTTTAGGAACTTCCATTGGATCTTCCAGGAACTCGGGCAAGAGGTCCAACCCATTGTTATTCTTTATTAGGAACTACTTGGAGTCTTCTCCTTTGAACATCAATATTGGCTCCGACAATCTTAACATTTGGCAGAAGACTTGAGGTGACAAAAAAACAAAAGAGTGGTCCCATAGTGGAATAATTCTTTGGCCTGAAATATATTTATCGACGCACCAAGAGACCAACTCCTTACAGTTAAAAACTTCAGGGACACAACCTGCACAAGCAATCCCAGAGGTCCAAATTATTTCATTCTGGGCGGAATGGTATGAGTAGTAAGAATATGCCCTGGACCATTAGAAGTTCTGGTCCTCACGCCCGAAGATGTTCACTATATCTCCACAGAACTGTTGTCTATTTGGTGCCATAAGTTTATGAGAATGTTTGTTTTCTCTAGACGATGCTTGAAATGAACAGTTGGAGGGGATAATATAACCCTCCAGAAATGTTGGTTCAATGCATGTTAATGGGAAATCTCCTCAAGACTTTCACTCATTAATGATAATCTATATGGGTGCTGGATGATGAGTTGTTAGAAGTAAAGCTTACTTATTGCATACTTAGAAGTAAGAAGGTGGTGAGTACGACAAAGAGAAATTAAGGATTTGAGGTTTCGTGAACGTGCCAACCCGACGACGTGCAAATGACATTCCATGATATTTGAACTTAACACTCGTATGGGATGATATAACCCTCCACAAATATTGGTTTAATGCATATCAATGGCAGATCTCCTCGAGCCTTTCTCTCATCAATGATAATCTATATGGTTCCTTCATGATGAGTTGTTAGCATTAAAGCTTACTAATTGCATATTTATAAATAAGACCTTATATATATATATATATGTTTTTATAAACAATTTTTTATGATAAACAAGTAAAAAGATGACAGAGACGAGGAAGAGAAAGTAAGGAATGGCCAAGTATGAAAAGTGGTCAGACGAGCTTCAAAATAGGTTTACAAGGGATACTCAGAAGAAGTGATTGTTCAACGGTCAAATTGTATGTCTCATATTTTTTTACTGCAAAACACGTAAAATAGAAGAGGGCATGATGGGGAAGCTCAATGACCGGTTTGTATATTTGCGGAATTCCGTGAAAGTGGCTAAGTATGGAATAGGGAAACTGTCAGTCGGACTCATTTTCAGAATTAGGGATTCAATATTTCATGAACAAGCCAACCCAACATCGCGCGAATGACATTCCATGTGTATTAATGGGAGATCTCCTCAAATGTTGATTTGGCATTAAATCTTGATAATTTCATAATTAGATATATGACCTTATATATATAATTATGAAAAGCGGTCGGACGAGCTTGAAAGTAGGATTGCAAGGGATACGGAGGAGAGGTGAGCATCCGATGGTCAAATTATATGTCTTTATAATACATACATACATACATACATACATACATACATACATACATACATACATACATACATACATACATACATACATACATACATACAT
>SNQJ01S0105508.1:30089-46739 GCA_010110895.2 Picea sitchensis
ATAAGGTGTTGCAAAAGATTGGTACTATCGCATACAAATTGGAGTTGCCTGCATCTTCACGAGTACACCCAATTTTCCATGTTTCATGCTTAAAGAAGGTTATAGGTGACAAGATCCTAGTTCAAACTATATTGCCAAAACTCTACAAGGAAGGAAAAATCATATTGGAGCCTGAAGCCATCACTGACACAAGAGTTTTCCAGCTGAGGAATAGATCCATTTCATAGTATCTCGTTAAATGGAGGAAACTACTAGTTGAAGATTCCACTTGGGAAGATAAGTATTTTATATAGAAGCATCCAGAGTTACTCAAGCATTGCGGACAACCATTGTCTCAAGGGGAGGGGCATGTTAAGCCCTAATATTGTCTCATTACCCTTTAATTGGGGCATATTAGATTAGTAACGTTATTTTATTTATGTCGTCTTTATTCCATTAGTTGTAATTATACCTCCTAGTCTCCTATATATCGCAAGGAGAAATTTTCATTTGGAATCATCTGGGAATTGTACATTTATGTGGGCATAAGAAGGTTTCCCCCTTGAAGAGGCTTATTATCTGAATTTATCTCTTTTTCAAGGCATTGAGTACTTATTCTGGGGTTTTTCTATGTTATATTGATATTTGGTTCTTAACAATATATCACAAAATTAAGAGTGTTGTTTGTAAGTCGTGGAACAATGCAAGGGAAACCTTGAACCTGCCTGTCTAGGAACCTGCAAGTGAAAAATTCGGTAAGTATGGAATAGGGAAATGGTCGGTGGAATTCATTTTCACTAATATATTGATATTTGTAATAGATATCCCATTACCTGGTAGGATATTTTCTACATGTTTCTAGACAAGTTGTGTAGCGAAAGTTATTATGATAGTCTCCTTGAGGCATGGTGAGTTGTCAGCATTAAACCTCAGTTATTGCATACTTGGAAAGAAGTGCGAAGGTGGCGGGCACATGAAGGAATGATTAGGAATTGGATATTTCGTGAACCCACCAACCTGACGATCCGTAAAAGAGAGGTGAAGAAATGGCGAAGTATGGAAAGCGGATGGACGAGCTTCAAAATAGGGTGACAATAGTTCCACAGGAGACGTGAGGACCCGACAGTCAAATTGTAGGTCTTGAAACTTTTGAGTGAAAACTATGTAACATGGAAGAGGGTATTATGTGAGAGTCTGGTTGTAAATCTATATATCACGGAAGTCAAGGTGTTGTTTGCAAGTCACGAAACAATGGAAGTGCAATCTAGAGCCCGCCTACCTGGGAATCCACGATCGAAGAAGTGGATAGGTATGGAATGGGGAAGTGGTCAGTCAGAGTCGGTATATAAAATAATGATTGAAAATGTGAACCCATGAGTCCGCCAACCCACACAGCTATACATTTTCAGAAAAATGACTAAGTAACAAGAAAGAGAAAGTAGAGGGAAAAGAGAAATGAGAATTTGGTTAAGTATAGAAGAGGGAAAAGAAGGGATAATATATTCAAATATGTAATAAATATCCCATTTCCTGGCAAAATATTTTTTGCATGTTTCTGGAGAAGTTGTATACTTATTGCATATACTAGGAAAGAAGTGCGAAAGTGGCGAGCACAGGAAAAAGTGAATAGGAATTGGAAATTGTCTGAACTCGCCAACCCAACGATCCACGAAAGAGATTCCAAGAAATGACCAAGTGTGGAAAGCAGTTGGAAGAGATTCAAAATAGGGTGACAAGGGTTCCCTAGGAGACGTGAGGCCCTGACGGTCAAATTGTACATATCAGAACTTTTGATTGCAAAATGTGTAACACAGAAGAGGGGATGATGTGGGATTCTGGAAGTCAATTTGTATATCGCGAAATCCCAAGTGTTGTCTGTAGGTCAAGGAACAATGGAAATGCAGTCTAGCTATTCGGGAACCCGCAAGGGAAAAAGTCGATAAGTATGGAATAGGGAAATGGTCGGTGGGACTCGTTTCTCTAATATATTGATATTTGTAATAGATATCCCATTACCTGGCATGATATTTTCTGCATGTTTCTGGACAGGTTGTGTGGGAACAGTTAGTATGACTATCTCTTGGAGGCATGGTGTGATTTTAGTATTAAACCTCAGTTATTTCATACTTGGAAAGAAGTCTAAAGGTGGTGGGCACAGGAAACAATGATTAGGAATTGGAGGTGCGAAAGATATTCCAAGAAATGGCCAAGTATGGAAAGTGGACGCATGGGCTTCAAAATGGGGTGACAATAGTTCCCCAGGAGACGTGAGGACCCGAAGGTCAAATTGCAGGTCTCGAAACTTTTGAGTGAAAAATGTGTATCACGGAAGAGGGTATAATGTGGGAGTCTAGCATTAAATTTGTATATCACAGAGTTCCAGGTGTTGTTTATAGGTCACAGAACAATGGAAGTGAAATCTAGAGCTTGTCTGCCTGGGAATTCGTGATCTGAAAAGTGGCTAGGTATGGAATGGGAAGTGGTCGGTCGGATTTGAGATATAAAGAACGAGTGAAAATGTGAACCCGTGAGTCCACCAACCCGCACAGTTAGACATTTTCGAAAAAATTACTAAGTAACTAGAAAGAAAAAGTAGAGGGGAAAAAAACCGGGAATTTGGTTAAGTATAGAAGAGGGAAAAGAAGGGCTAATATATTCAAATCTGTAATAGGTATTCCATTTCCTGACAAGATATTTTCTGTATGTTTTTGAAGAAGTTGTATACTTATTGCATATGCTTGGAAAGCCCCATTGAAAAACCATCATTTTCTAGTCCAATATTTTATCCACTTGTTTTATATTGTGTTTTTACCATTAAAAAGGGTGTGAGAAAATGTTTTGTTGAAGATTAGTTTTTATTGCAACTTGTAGGAGTAATTGTGTTCTTGATACATTCTTCCATGACTTTGACATATTAACTTAAGTATTAAACTTATTACATGATGGGTTGTTAGAGTTAAATCTTAATAATTGCATGTCTAGAAACAACAATGACAATATTGAATTTTAATATTGTACTTGATTTCATAGCCCCATTTGACTACAGCCATCAGTTTTTTTTTTTTTTTTTAATTCGTGAACAAGAAATTTGGTAATTTCATTAATAAAGTAAAAAGTGCTCAAATAGAGGCTAGAGGATGGACAACTAATAAAATGTTCCCTTTCGGAGTAAAGGTATCAAGGAAGAGAAAGGGAAATAAGAAATCATTTTATTAGCAAGGTTGAGATGAAAATGAAAATTCTAGGGTGGGGCCCCAACTACTGCATCGTGATTTGGTCTTGTTATGTTCTATCTGCATTATGAATATAATTGAATGTTGGTTTGAAACTATCTAAAATTCATTTTTGTTTCCATAAAACCCTAATGGGATCGACAATGTATTGTCATATAATTGTTAAATGATCCATATTAGATCAAATTACCTGAGCCAATACAATATTCAAGAACTACAAGACTATCAAACCATGCTAATGAGAAGAGGTATTAAATTCAACAAAGAAGAAGCAATCAAGATTCCAAGGAAATTTTTTTAATAGTAAATCCATTTAAAAAAAATATACTAGGCAATGTATATCTATCCATATAAATTGGACCGAGTTCTTTACACCAAAACATCGAACATATTTGTCATAAAAATAGGTACAAGATCTACAACATACATGAGCCATCGGGATGCTCTTCAACATGCATACAAAACTCATTACTATGATTTTTTTTAGGAAATCCTTGCAGTATTCTCCGTGGAAGGTCAATGTTTGTTGTCGCAATCTCAATATCTTGCAGAAGACCTGAGGCGACAAAGAAACAGGAGATTGGTTCCATAGTGGTATAAATCCTTGGCTTGAAGCAGGTGAATAACACTCCTATTGTTGACGTTGGCATCGCTCCAACGTTGCACTCCAGCAAGAAATAAACCCATAATTTTTCAAATTCTGGAGGACATAAGAACCCATCCTCACGGTAAAATTGATAGTTCTCACAAGCTTCCCGTGAGGAAGAAGACGAAAAATGTTGCAGGGCAAGTGAAAGATCCTGAAACTAAAAGTTAGGACACACCAAGAGACGACTTCCTCATAGTCAAAGACTTCAGGGACATAGGTTGCAAGAGAAATTCCAGAGGCCCAAATTAGTCCATTCTGGATGGAAGGAGATGAGTAGTAGAAATATGCCTTGCACCTGTGGAAGTTCTAGTCCTCATCCCCTAAGTTGTTAATTGTATATCTAGAGAAAAAGAGAGTGGTCCCGCTATAGAATAATTACTTGTCTTGAAATATATCTCTGGGATCATCAAGAGACCATTTCCTTATAGTGAAAGACTTCCACCTAGAATGGACTAATTTCGACCTCTGGAATTCCTACTCTAGAGCTGCAAAGCGGTCATTGCATTCATCGTTTTTTTTTTTCTGAAACCCCTTCTTTTGGTCTTTTTAGGGCCACCATCGTCGATCCGGTAAGTGCCCCCCATTATGGTTGAATTCAATTTGGGCGTAGGAGTGGGAACAATTCTTGCATTGCCATCATCCATTGTCGTATCATTGTCCATCATATCATCTTCTCCCGGATCGAAATCAATGATCAAGCAGGTGTGCAGGCTTCTGAGAAGGCGAGGTTTCCTTGGAATTCTTTGGCTTAAAATATATCTCTTGATGCACCAAGGGACCATTTCATTTTTTTCTCTTGGGCGGAGGGAGATGAGTAGTAAGAATATTCTCCGGAGCACTGGAACCTCTAGTCATCATACTCAAAGGTGTTTACTGTATATGGATAGAGCTACTATCAAACTGCTTCCATAAGTTAACGACAATTCCCGTTTGTTCCAGATGATGTTTGAAATGAAAATTCGGAAGGGATAATAAAATCGTCCGCAAATCTTGGTTTAATGTGTATCAACGAAAGATCTCCTTCAGTGTTTCACTGATCAATGATAATATACATGGTTTGTTCGTAATGAGTTGTTACCATTAAAGTTTACTAATTGCATATTTAAAAAAAGGTGCAAAGGTGGCAGTGACGACGAAGAGCGATTAAGGATTAGATATTTTGTAAAGGTGTCAACTGGATGACGTGCGAAAGAGATTGCATGATGCTTGAAATGAATACTTGGAAAGGATAACACAACTCTCCACAAACCTTGGTTTAATTCACATTAATGACAAATCTTTTGCATCTTTTCAGACATTAATAACAATCTTAACAGTACCTGCACGATGATATATTAGCATTAAAGATTAATAATCGCATATCTAGAAAAAGGTGTGAAGGGGGTGGGGATGGCGAAGAGAGATTAAGCATTGCACATTTCGTCCACCCGCCAACCTGAGAAAGCGATTCCAAGAAACGACCAAGTATGGAAAGCGGTCGGGAAGGCTTCAAAATAGGGTCACAAGTTATAATCAGGAGATGTGAGGGGTCTATGGTCAAATTGTATGTCTCCGAAATTTTGACTACAGAATGCGTAACATGGAATAGGGCACAATGACAGATTTCGACGGCGAATTTGTATATCACAAAATTTCGGGTGTTGTTTGTAGGTATCAGAACAATGGAAGCACAATGTTGATCAAGCGTGGTGAGGAACCGACGATGGTAATAGTGGCCAAGTATGCAATGGGTAAGAGGTTGGTCAGACTCGTGATATAAAAGCATGAGACATACTTGGAACATGGAATATTGATGGGATTGAAAACAAGGCCACAAGTTCCACTCAGGAGACGTGAGGGCCCGATGGTCAAATTGTATGTATCCCAACTTTTGATTGCAAAATGTGTAACATGGAACATGGGACAATGATAGACTTCGACGATCAATTTGTATATTGCGGAACTTCGGGTGTTGTATATAAAAACATGATACATTTGGAAAAACAACTAAGTAACCAGAAAGGGAAAGCAAACGAGAAAAAAGAAAGGGTAATGTGGTTGCCAATATGTATATCGGGGAAGTCCAGGTGTTGTTTGCAGGCCGCGGAACAATGGAAACGCAATGTTGAGCCCACATATCCGAGAACCCGCGATCCACAAATTTTGTTAAGTATGAAATAGGGAAGCCATCAATCAGACTCATGATATAAAAGTATCAGTGGAAATCTGAAGATGTGAATCCTCCAACCTCCGCACCTAGACATTTTCCGAAAAATGACTAAGTAACCAGAAAGGGAAAGCATAGGGAAAAAAGAAAGGTGATGGAAATTTTCAGAAGCGGGGATTGGTGTAAGAAAGCCTCATTGATAGTATTAATAATAACTATGAAGTGCATTAAACATGTGAACATGCTCTTCAATCAAGGAATAGATAAAGCGAGACATTCTTATAGTTTCCAGGATGTGTTTGTATAAGATAAGCATCAAAAATTGATCCAGGTGGATATCAGTGGCCACCCACCTTTTCCAAATGGCTCAAAACAGTTTTTTGGCAATTTTGGCAATTTACTATTTTTAGCAGGTTTTAACTTCCAGGGTCTTTTTGAGGATCCAAATGAAGGTTTTTCTAGATCTAGGTTCCCAATGATATTTTAAGGCATAATTTATCCCCCAAAATGAATCTCCTCAACGATAACTTTCCAACGAGCTATCACACACCTAAAACAGAGATCGTATGCAAAAGTTATGCCCCCGGGAAGTTGATGTACTCACTTACCCAAACGAGGCCCACATGACTTTTGGTGCTTCATCTCCTAGGGTTAGGTTTTTGGATGTCTAGGACTTTTGGCATTCTTGTTTATTGTAAAAAGGCCTTCAGAGCCTCATTGTAATCATATTCTTGCGAATGCGAGTAGCCGTCACATCTCTTCTCAGAGATAAGCTGCCACCATTCTAGCGAGTCTTTTACTTTGTATTTTTTACAGTCTCTGTACATTTATTTCACTAATAGAAATCGTGTATTACTGTATATCTGTGTTTATGGTTGCATCTTTGATACATTTCTATTATATTATTGAATATCTGTGATATCTCTATGCATCTCTTTATTATATCTCCAATCTCATTTCGTGCCAAAAATAATCCGGATCAAAAATCCACAAGAAAATCAATTTTGGGATGTTTAAGTAAAATTATTGTACTGTCAACTTCACCGTAAGTATAAAAATGACGAATTTGAATTTTATTGTCCTGTGGTTGATATGATAGTTTCATTGGACTTCACATCGTATATATCCTTTTATTTCAAAATATTCATGGAGATGAATTTTGCTAAGTTCATCGATCAAGGAAAAGTGCTAAAACGATCCACATAGTACATTTGTATAAGAGATATTATATTAAAAGGTAAAGCATGTCCTGCATATTCTTTGAGATCATAGAAAAATCGCCATTATCCTGAATTTATCATTAATTTTTCAGAACGAAGCATACAACGAAGAGCCAAGTAAACACCAAATGTATTGAAAGTCGATGCACAAAGAAACACATGAACAAAGAAGGCACCAAGTGAGATCCCACAAGGGTCCATAGAGAAGTATGCATCGATCTGTGCATCAAACAATTTGATATATAAAAATAAACACACGTGGCATTGGTTTTCTCTTACATCTGTTATATGTTCCCATGAGAAAATAACAGGGGCCATGAGATATGAACAAAATTCTGTCAAACAAAAGACAACACAAAACCAACGGAGCTTCTCCATTGTATCCCAACTATAACCAAACCGCCAAATGGGGAACAAGAAACTTGTTGATTAATATTTTACCATGAAGCAAGATTACTATGGACATTTTCTTTTGATAGTTCCATGTTCTATCACTACTAGTTCTAACAATGCCAAATTTTCAATATTATTGGAAATGCCCGATGGTTTTGCCCAAAGAAGAAAGCCATTTCGACGGTTCAAAGGATGGGCCTGAGTTATTCACAGTTGGATACTTTGTATGGGTTTTTTCCTCATGCTTCCCATTTCTAGACTGAACAATCTTATGTGCTTGTACGCCAACAATAAATGCACCTGCCTGTATGAATTCCAATGCCCGAACTCCCCAATCTCTATAGAAAATTATAAAGATCTCAATTCCATGCTTCAATCCATGTTGAGTCCTTTTTTTTCAATTATGGCATCGAGAAAATGTACATATTATACCATAAATGTATAGTTGGAGATTATCTTCTTTTTTTATTTGGGTACCCAAAAAATGCAGAAATCCTACCGTGGCTATATAGTTGGAAAACATTTTTCCAATTTGGGCACCCAAAAAGGTGCAGACTCCTCCAACAAATCCACAACTAGCCACCATTTTTTTTTCATTTGGACACCCCAACAAATATGCAAAATTCTTACTAGAAGACGAAAAAAAACATCAAAATAACAACAACGATTTGATTTGTAGTTAGATTCTCCTTGTTTTTTCAAGTGCACAAAAAGAGACAAAATATCTAGAAAGAAAATTTTACATCCATAGATGTAAACTCCGAAGAGCTCGAGTCTGAAGAACATTCATCTGGGTATTGAAGAAAAATTATAGACACACATGAGATTTTTTTGTTTCCTACCAAAGCTTGATAGGATTTTTTTTTATTTTTTTTCCAGCCGATATGCAATATTGCATTGTCCTCATTTAAGGTAAATTTTCTATGTATCTGAAAGTCCCACAACATGTAGACATTGTTTGCCTATTTTATGTAGGTATAATTCATATGGAAATTCTACTAACCTAGGAATCACATCTTGCAACGGAGGCTGTCTAATTGTACAATGTACGATTGTGTTTCCCACGGTTTGGATGGCAACATTGAGGCAATGTCTATATATGTAAGGGATTTTTTTACTGCATCGTAGACAATAAATTGTATCATCATTTATGAAAGCAGAAGAAGAAGCAGTAGAGTTGCATTTTGCACATACAGGCTAAAAAGGGGGTCGAGTACACATTCGCTGCAACCAAAACACCCTCAACCTGGGCACATGAGCATAGTAGTTAATATATTGAACAATATAATATACAACTGCACAACAAAAAAAAGAAAAACTGCAGAAAATTGGTGAAGGCAATTTGTATGAGAAAAGTGAGGATGAAATTGTAGATGTATACACACAACAGTTGTAGATCTAGTTAGTTTCTTGAGATCTTGTACTATGTTTGTTCGAAATTCTGTTACAAATGTTTCTTGGGTTGTGTGAAAGATCATTTCTTTAACATCTCTTTTCTTTGTTATATTTTTGAAGAGCATAAGTGGAAATTGCCCTTTATGCAACTTTTCTTCCATCGAGGAAATAAATTTGAATAGGTGTCGAACAATTGCAAATGCAACATGGAACAGTGCAATAGTTATGTAACATAACCGAGATACATGGACATGTGAAAGTAAAGGACAAAAATGGATATGGAGAACAGTACAATTTCCTTGTCGTTGTCTGACTCTCCATCTTTTATATGGAAAATGTTTTGCGAGCCAAGTTTTCTCGCGAGTGTGACAACTGCACCAATGGTTCTGATTAGGTAAGTTTTGTTGCTCCATGCAAGTTGGCTGATAGTTGTGTCTGGGACGAAATGATATTCTGAACAAATCGCATGAATTTTTTCCACAATACTTGTTTCGTTGAGTGATATAATCCGATCACAATCACCACGGTTATATACATTTTTGGGCAATATATTAAAATTTGTAATGGATATCCCATTACCTGGAAATATCTTCTCTGCATGTTTCTGCACAAGTTGCGTGGGAATAGTTAGTGTGATTGTCATCAGGGCCCTGTTGTATGTTATGTCAAGACACATAATGGATCTAGTTTTGTTTTCCTTGTCCAAGTAGGTGCTATAAACAACCATTATGTCCCCAACGAACACTTGTCTAGTTCGGCAGCTTTTCAAGCCCTTTATTGATAGTATTTTGGATGTTATAAGTTTAGACCTAGTGACATTTTTTGAATAGGAAAAGTAATGTGAATGGTAGTGTGCATAATGTTTTTGTTTTCTTTTTTCCTGGCATAAATGTACAAGTAGATGCATAACTTGGATGAATTATGGAGCCAAAGTTTTTCAACCAAACCTCTTAGTCTGCGGAACTTGCGCTATGTTCGACGTCTCACTTGTTCTCGTTGATACTTCTTGTGAAATGCAAAGTATGTGTTGTAGATGAAATCAACATATTTACCATGGCGTAGATGAATAAATAGCTGAGGATATTTGTTTGGTAAACATATGAGGAACACACTATATGCATCTTTACCTTTGGCCTTGTCAATCTGTTGATGTTTGCGATGATTGACTGCTCATGGCCATTTCACTAGTCCAACGTTTTCTGATGAAAGCATGTGTATATGAACATCGGAAGGACTAAATAAGCATATTCTTTGTATATTGTCCATAATTATTTTGAATGTCACATACAGGGTCAAAGGAGATGGAATATGAAATAGGGTGTCAAGGGATACTCAGGAAACATGAGGGCCCGACGGTTAAATTGTATGCCTTGGATTTTTTGACTGCAAAAATGTGTAACATGAAAAAGGGCATGATGGGGGGGTATGACATCCAATCTATATATCGTGGAACCTATGAAGTTAGAGGCGTAATCTTGAACCCGCCATCCCGGGAACCTACGATCGAAAAATTGGCTAATTATGGATTGAGGAAACCATCGATCGGAGTCATGATATAGAAGCATGAGTATAAATGTGAACCTGTGAGTCCGCCAACCCACACACCTAGACATTTTCGGAAAAATGACTAAGAAAAGAAACTAGAAAGAAAAAGTAGACAAGGAAAATGAAGGGGAATTCAGTTAAGTATAGAAGAGGGAAAAAAAGGGATAATAGAAAGTTGGAAAATTAGAAATGGGGAGGGAAAAGTTTGGAAGTGGGAAGTCTCAACAAAGGCCCATTATTGCCAAATAATCGTTTTCTAGTCCAATATTATATGCACCCACCCATTTTGTGTATTTGATTTACTAGCATAGTGGGTATACCTTTTCGAAGATTGTACTACGGCCCCCTCTGATGTGGCATATAAGAATTCATTTTCCTTTCCAACCAATCTATTTTTTTCAATGTAGCAACATCGAACATATAGTGAACATGAAGGTAAGTTAGTATGCAGAAAAAAAATGTAAAAGAAAAAATACAGTTCTATTTATTTCAATGTAGCAACAAAGAGAATCCAATTCACATGAGGATAAGTTACTATGTAGAAAGATACATAGTATCTACATACAATAAAATAGGTACAAATCAGTAGAACAAGTAGAACAAATATACAGACAATAAATGAAATACTAAACACTGGAATATGAAATAAGAGTAGCGGCATGCACCTTTGTAACTGCTCCTCCACATTCATGGAAAAGAGTCCATCGTCTTCTCCAGCTACTATGTTTGTTTAAATGTAGCAATGCAGAAAAATACAATGGACATGAAGGAAGTTGCTATGAATGAAGACATGTAAAACAAATAAATAGAGTTCGATTTATTTGAATGTAGCAGCACATAAAATACAAAGGACATGACATAAGTTATTATGTAGGAAGATACGCAATATCTACATACAATAAATTAGGTGAACACATACACAGACAATAAATGAAATACAAAACAATGGAATATGAAATAACAGTACAAGCATGTACCTTTGTATCTCCTCTTCTACACCTCTGATAAAGACTCCATTTTCTCTAGCTATTCTATTTGTTTCAATGTGGGAACACACAAAATGCAATGAACATGAATGGAAGATGGTATGAAAGGGAGAACAAGTTATATGTACATACACTAAATGAGAATCAATGAATAGAATAAAAGATAGTTAGAAACATGAATCTTTTCTTTTCTCCATCCATGGTTGTAATTATATAAAGTTTTTCCTGCCCAAAGTATATTACAAGTCAAAAAATATTAAGAAATTGCATGGCCATAGCTGAATGATTTTGGTTTTCTACAGCAAAGTATCCAGATATGCTTTGAGACATGGAAATACAATTTTGCAGTATATTTGGTGTACATCTCATATTTCAAGTACAAGACAAATTGTATTGTGGTCACACCAGTCTGTGTACAGGATAAAGAGGTTGTATTGTGATATGGGCACATTTCGCCATATATGGTTAATAAGTATGTTTTTCACATGGTTTATCTTAACAAAAAGATAGCAGACATTGTAATTGCACATGTAGTTGTCCGATTATTTGTTATGCCACTATTTTGTATCATGTCAACACTGAAGTATCCTATAATGATAATGGTTTCATCCAAGTGTAAATGGTGTGATGCATTTGAGAACACATTCATTATGCTAGCAATGTTGCATGCCAAACAACATAGAAACTGAATATTGCAATTTGCAATCCACAAAACACCACTCTTTCTAGCACCATCTTAGTATCCTTTTCTTCTACAAGAACATTTTGCAAAGATATGTAGGTATGGTCTAGAGCTAGGAAAAAAATTGGAGCAAAATTTAAGAGAAGGATAGGCGGGTATGGGACAGGCATCGGATCTCGACTTCGCCAGACACAAAAAATGACAGAACCGCAGGTCCACTTGCAGCTGCAGGACCTGAACACTGCAAAATGAAAAAAACAATAGCTTCAACTGTTGGTGCAGGACCCCAACCTTGCAAATCCGAAAAAAACAAAAGAAAATAGCAAGAAACAAACCAACGAGCAAGCACGAACAGGCCCAACTGCAGCCCCAGGACCTCAAACTTGCAAGCTTGATCCAAACAACAACAAGCGGCAACCGACAAACCAACAAACTGGCGAACAAGAAAAAACCACAGAACCAGTAAACAACATATGTATCTCCAATGATGACCAAGCTGCATCCCAAGCATAGAAGGAACCAGAAACATACAACGAGCATGCCAGTAGAAATAATCAAACATTCCTACTTGCAAACTGCAAATAGTGAAGAACAAAGAATGAATAGAAATGAAATTATGGCATCGAAACTTACTCTGAAACGATGAACGATAGAAGCGTAGGTCTAATTGTAGGTGCATCACCTAGACCCCGCAAAGTAAAAAAAAAAAANNNAAATAAAAGCAAGCAACAAGCACCAACATGTCCAACTGCAGGCGCAGGTCATTGACCTTGCAAAGTTGAACCAAACAACAACAAGCAACAACTGATGAACCAATGAACAAGAAGCACCCATCAAACTAGTAAATAATGTATGTATCTTCAATGATGACCAAATTGCATTTCAAGCATAGAATATGTATGAAATATACAATGGCTATGGAACTGGCGGTGGACAACAATATTGTCCAAATTCACTGCAACATTGTATGGAAAAATTCACGGAAAAATGTACTCTGAGAACCCTATTTAGGTAAACATTTAAGGCTGTCAAGATGTTTAAGGGCCTCATGATATGAAAACATTTAAGCTATCAGGCCTGTTCCAGGACCTCACGCTATGTAAACATTTAAGCTGCCAGGCTCATTCAGGCACCTCAAAAAAAGTGTCAATGCTCTAAACCTTCAGTATGTAAACATTTCAATACAAATAGAAATAATAATAAAAGGACATATTAATATGAAGTCAACGAATTATTGATCGCTATAGTCCCTCTACGCCTTCGATAGGGACTAATAATAATAAAAACATTAAAAACCAACATCGATGCTCATAAATTTCTGTATGTAAACATTTTAGTAAAAATGCAATAAAAATTAAAAAAGAGTGCCTAAGCTAAAAAATTAGGATATCTAAACATTTACAACATTGGGAACAACGAAGTTGGCAATAACACCTCCGATATATTTTCCAATGAGACAATGACACATAATATTTTTTTTATTATATAAAAAATAATGTTTGTACTTCTATAGTACGGACAATACAGATGATGCGAAAATTTATAGTCAAAGGACATATTAATATGAAGTCAACTCGATCGCTATAGTCCGTCTATGCCTTCGGTAGGGACTAATAAATAAATAAATAAGAAAAAGGATAAAAAATGTGTACAAAGTGAATTCAAAAGTAAGCAATGTTTTGTAATTGTTTAAATATTATGTAGAATTAAAGAATAAGAAATCAATAACGATTGCTAATTTGATATATGTTATGATTTATATGATATACAATAATGTATTCAATTATCGAAGACAATTAGGTTCTATCATTATTTATGGGTGATTAAAGTTGTTGGTGCACATATGTAGGTGCATATGTGTTGGTGAACACAACAAAGGGTTCAATAGGTGTACATTTTGGGTTGGACATAGAATGTTGTTGGGCATATCAGAGTATGATTTCAATAGATTTATGGTTTGAAGAAAAATCCATTACATAGCAAAGAGAGTTTTGTGGTTTTGATACAATGAGGATATAGCCTTATGGGTAATGGTGTATCCTTCATTTGGCATTTCTGTTTACTTTTTGAAAGGACCTAGAAGAAGTACAACTCACTTCAGAAAACATGGCTTATATCATGCGACCAACAAGAACATTCCATGTTTTGGCAACGATCAAGTGACAATTCTGTAATTGGGATTGTGTTAGTTTAATGGATTATAATGTGAAAAGAAGATGACCAAATTATAAAACGATCAAGTGACAATTCTGTAATTGGGATTGTGTTAGTTTAGTGGATTATAATGTGAAAAAAGATGACCAAATCGTGTGAAAAGTTAGTGTTTATAACCCCATCTCTATGAAAAACGTTTTAAGAGGAAAATTGTTTGTTCATGATGGTTCAAAATGGAATGTGAAGAACCTCAAAGGTTTTCATATGAGTTAGCTTTAATTAACTTCAATAATAAAGAAGAAAAACAAATAAAATTAGAATAGAATAAATTTTGAAGACAAAAATATGTTCACCATTAATGTTTGAATAGATACAAATAAAATTATAATAGATTTGGTTTCAAAAGACAAAAGAATGCCAAACTATTAATAGTTTGAATGTATGCTCATTCCATAGTTTTAGAGACCCAATCTTGGTCATATTATGCAATCATTAGTATAACTCATTTGCAAGAAATGGGTCGATTCCTAAGAACTTTTAATGCACAACTACACAATGCAAATGCAAGGGACCAACAACTACGTGGACAAGCGGCCAAATAAAAGAAAATTGGAGGATGAGAAAAGGAAAGCATTGAAAGAACATCATTTAAGATGATCGTTGCGTTAAAAGCTATACATGTTATTCGTCAAGAGCTATTACCCAAAAAGTAAATGAATGGACACTTAAGAGCTATTACCCATTAGAAAAAAGTAAATGAATGGACACCACTAAACCTAGGTAGGGCTTTGTCCACCTTTAATTTGCCATTCATATTTCATATTTTTAAAAATATATTATACTTTGTTTTAAAATGTGTGTTTTAATAAAACTATAATTAAAAGAATCTTTGGCTTAAAATAAAGTTAATTAATCCACTTTATATTTTCAAAAATTTAAATATGTTATGTATAATCTCTTTTCCACTAAATGTTATATAGGTTTGAAGGCAGGCATATAGGTTTGAAGGAAGGCATGGTCTTGAATACTATATGGAAACTACATTAAGATCTCATTTATTAATGGGAACAGAAACCTATCAAAGATATCATGCTTTGAATCTTGTAAAGGGTATTGCTTATTGATTTTACAAAAGGAATTAGGATCTAAGAGTGTCTTAGTTAGAGGAGGAGGAAACTGTGGACGATGAGCACTTCTTAGCATGTTTGAGATAGTGTTTTGAATATTCATAGTTGTGGTTTTAATCTGTTTTTTTTTAGGTAGAGAGGTTGACTATTAACCGTGCAAGGCCTATATCTTAATCATATCTCTTTGAATAGAGGTAATACACATTTTAATGTACACTCAATTATAAATGGTTTGCAACTTAATACTTGGATCGCTCAATAGACTTCCATAATCTCAAAAATTGATCACCATAAGAACTTGTCCGATTACACAGATTGATGGTTACACTATTGCATGTTTTGATGGGGCATCCGTAATAGGTGGCTTGATATGTGGAGCTAGGGGATTCATAAAATTTCCGGAGTCGACTGTAAACATATGGTATATCAACTACGGGCATGGAACAAACACAAAATCCAAGCTTATGAGTGTATGGGCCACTCTTATACTAGCAAAGCATTGGAATATTCAAAAGTTACAGTTAATGGGGGACTCAAAGGTTGTTATTGAATGGTTAAATCACCAAGGTAAGTTGTAGGCTATTGACATCGAAGGATGGAAGTGAAAAACAAAGGAATTGACTACTATATTTCAAGGGATTTGCTTTCATCATATTTTCAGAGAATTCAATAAGGAAGCAAATCAATTATCAAAACAAGCACTCTTGGAACCGAAAGACAGATTAACATATTTCACATGGGAAAGGGGGACGACAGGTCCTCAAACACATATAAAACTTTTTTAATTCTTCTTTGCCTTGAGTCGGTTCAAGTTTTTTCATATTTGGAACAAAGGTTTGTTTGATATATATTGAGGAGATAACTTTTTTAATGCTAGCATTATCTATGTATAGAGTTTTTGTAAAGGATCCTCTTTGGATTGTTAGTGTGACAGAATAGTGTCTAGATGGATCTTTTTTGGATATGTAACAGAATAATGACTAGCTGAATCAGTTGAGATCAATAATGATCAAGAATCCTTGCAGATGTAAAAACATTTATACACTAATATAACTTTGAGCGAATTTTCTATTGGAAAAAAAAACTTTAACACGTATTTTAATTAAAAAAATGTAAACTCAAAACAAATCTCCACTTATAC
>SNQJ01S0105508.1:53209-65213 GCA_010110895.2 Picea sitchensis
CCCCAACACTAGCTTGTTGACTAGGTATTTCATGGTTGAGTGATCTGTAAACATCTTAAAGTGTTTTCCCAATAGGTAATGTATGAACTTTTGTAGTGCATAGACCATAGCTAAGCCTTCTCTTTCTGTCGTGTTATAATTATGTTCCGAGTCTGATAAATTTCTTCTTGCGAATGCTATTGGATGATCCAAGTCTCCCGCTCCTAGATGCACTAAGATAGATCCCACTGTTATCGTTGATGCATCTACATGCACATGGAATGTCTTTTCCCAGACTGGAAATACTAATATTGGTGCGGTAACCATATTTTCCTTCATAGTATCCAGACCATGTTGACACTCATCGTTCCATTGATACTTTGTATCCTTCCTTAACAGTTTTTCCATTGGGGTTGTGATCTGTGCATACCCTTTAATGATTTTTCTGTAGTATCATGTGTGCCCTAACGTTGCTCTTAACTGACAAACTGTTTTTGGTATTGGCAAGTTAACAATGACTAGGATCTTGGCCGGATCCACTAACAAGCCTTGTTTGCATACTATATGGCTCAATAGTATCCCAAATAGTGTTCCAAATATTCATTTCTTGATGTTAAATGATATCTAGTATTGTCTACATCTATCTAACATCAGTCGTAGCACTTCCACATGGTTTTTCAATAGACTGTAAACTCTCCAGTCATCTATGTATACTTCAAGAAACTGATGGATGAATTCCTTAAATGCTGCGATGAACACTCTGGAGAATATTTCGGGTGCATTCTTCAGTCCAAACGACATGACTGTGTATTGATAAGATCCCCATTCCATCATAAACATGGTCTTGTGTCTGTCCTCCTGTGCTATCTTAATCTGATGGTAGCCTGAGAATCCATCAGTGAATGAGTAAGCTTCATGTCCCCCCACATTATCTAACACTTCATCTGTGAACGGTGTAGAGAATGGGTCGTGTAGGCATGCATCGTTCAACTTCCTCAAGTCGACACATATCCTAATCTTGGTTCCTCGTTTCTTGTGCTTTACTACCATCGGGATTATCCATTATGATTCCTCAACTGGTTCGATGATGCCAGCTTCAAGCATTCTGTCGATATCTTCTTTAACTTTATGTTTATATATGGGGTTCAGCTTGTAGGGTCATTGTCTAGCAAGTCTGAGTGGTATCTTCATCTCTCCCAATTCTTCGGCTATACCCTTCATCTCTGTAAATTTTGTTGGAAAAAGGTCGCTAAATTCGCACAACAATTCTATGATGCTTTCTATTGTTTTCTCATCCCAGTGGTCTCCAATGATGGCCATTTTGGGCTGCTCAGCTGTCTCGATGTCAACTTTATTTACCTTGATTAGTGTGACAATGACTTCTAATTGAATGGGTTGTCCTTCCACACCTCTTTCTCCTTTTGCTTCTTCGATCTGAATGTCACATGGGTCATATTCGTTTGGTGCTTCCTCTTCTACATGATAACATGATAGTAGTTCCTTGACTGATTGTTTATTCCGTTGTTGCTCTTCTGTGATAAATTATATTTCTGGTTCTTTGATGAATATTACTCCTCTGATTCATTTGAGAGTTGCATCTATGTTGGGGTTCTCATGCTCGAATGAGAAAGTGATTGTGAAGTTCTATTGCAATGTCATCCATGTTGTATTCGTTGGTATGCCCTCTAAAGTATGTATGAAGTGATGAGGCCATTCCTTCGGTGGTGTCAATTTCCACAATGTTTTTCATTTTTCCAAGTGTTTAGCTGGTGTCTCTTGTCCTTGGTATTTATTCTATTTGTTGTATTCATGTTCTGCGTTGAACCTTATGCGCAGTAGTCACTTACATTGATACTAGTCTATAATGGTCTCTTTATGTGCACCCCACCATCTTGTGGGTGTGGCCTTAAGTGCTAAGTCAAGTGCTAACAATCACTGGTTTTCTAATACTTCATATTTGTATTGTGTCAAGAATGTTTCCAAATCATTTAGTCTATGGAAACTGGGTGGTTCTTTGATTTCTATACCTACCCATATTACTGCGCAGTCTATTCTGGCACATCTTTGCATGGATACTTTGTGTAGTATCTACTGCTAGTTTTCTAACCCGGTGTTTGAATCTGTTGCACATGAAGTAATTCCTCGCCAACTGAGTACTTTGTCTGTAGTTGGGTTTACGTAATCCTCATCGCACATAGTTGTTTTGTATAACTGGGCGATCTCCTCTAAGTCTAGGAAAGTGGGTTTTATGAACCTCTCCCCTTCCGATGGATCTAGTGGTGCTATGACCCTATATTCTCCGGATTCAAATGTCATTTTCTTGGTTTTCAATTTGATTATGGTCAGGTTGTCAAAAACCCAATCCAGACTAAGCAGTGTCAGGTAAGGTGTGACACGCCCAATCCATACCAAGAAGTGTTGGGTAAGGTGTCAAATGCCCAATCCATCAAGATCTACTGTCACTCCTTTCAGTCTACCTATTGGTAGAACTCTATGCTGGTTTTCTAGTTTTAATTGGAAATTTGAGTATCCCAGTGTTGGCTCTCCCATACATTGCCAGGTCTTCTTGGGTAGCACATTCACTTCCAATCCTAGGTCTAGTATAATGTCTCCCATATTGAAATCCCCAATGTTATCATTTAGTCTAAATTCCCTACTTATTCTTCTTCAGGTGTGTAGGTGATTGACAGTTTTTGGTTCTAGCTTTTCTTCCGTCTCACTGCTACATTTTTCTAGTATGTTTTGCAATATTTTCACAGATGAGGGATCACTTAATACTTTCATGCATGATTTCAAAAATCAATTAATTGTACTTACTTGTCCCTTGGGTTGCATTCCGTTGGTATGATCCAATGATGGCAGCATCTCATATTCTGGGGCTTCCTTGAATGGTTGCACAGTTGAAGTCGACGCTGTGTCCTCCTTCTGAAATTCTTGTATGGCTTCCTTAAAAGTATCTTTTTCTTTTGGCGCATTGAACTACTTTCATGGTTCAGTGTTATTCTTTATCCATTGGTTCTATGTTGGTTCTGGTTGAAATGTGTCGCTTCCTATTTTTGTTCTTCCACGAGTGACTATATTGATGTTTCGTTCATCATCCCTAGCTTTGGCTGAAATCCACAAGACATTTTGATTGTTCTAGTTCCTCTTTTCCTGAATCTTTACTAGTAGTGTTGGACATTCCTCTATCTCGTGGTCGAATGCATGACAATACATACAAGTTGTTGGTGGAAGTGGACATTCACGTGCATAATGTCCCGATTGCTGACAATTGTGACATGTGACTGGTCCTCTACCACGTCCGACACCTTCTTTGGCTTGTCCTCCTCCTCAACAGCCTGCTTAGTCACCTCACGATGCATTATACTGTGGTGCCTAATTGTACTGCGCAGTATTGTACTAGGGTTGCGCTAGGTTGTACTGCGGCTATACGTTATCGTATGGTTGTTGTGCAGTATTATACTAATGTTGCACAATGTTGTATGGAGCTGGGGCTTGATTGAACTGTGGCGTTTCTTTCCCAGACATCATTTCGGCCTGTACCCTGTATGCATCTGATATTATTTCCCGCATTAGCTCCATAGTTCTTCAATCTTTGTTGGTGTGGCATACTGACTTACAAAAGGTGCAAAATGAATTCTTTGGAACTATCTAGTATTTCTACATCATCATGTAGTGATAAGGGTCATGACCAAGTTTCTTGCATATTTCGCACCATAATCCCCCCTATGGTAGCGGATTTGGAATACTTGTTTCCATATACTGCGTGAATGTTGGGAATTCATTCTTGTGGTGTCCTTCTGTCCTACATGCAGTGCACCAAATGAATTATCATTTGTCCTGGTTCAACTTAAATGTTAGATTCTTCAGATCCTTCTTCAATTCCTCAATAATGGTGTTCGTCTATTGGTACTGGTTCTCTTCCATTTGCAAGGCTGGCTGCAGAGCCTCTTCCTGCATTTGAAATTTATGTTTTAGTAAGGGATATTTTAAGTGTGGGAGTAGTGAGTTGAAAAACAAGTGCCGATGTTGCATCTCCGTCATAAGGTATTTTATTTTTCCCTCTAGTCACTTGAATCTCTAGTCAATCTCCCATATAGACTCTCCTGTTTGATGTATTATCTCGATCATCTCGTTCATGTATTGATCCTCTAAGCTTGGATTCTGGAACTCATTAATCAATAGCTTCTTAATGTCTTCCAGTGCCCTCGTCATCCCAGGGACATTGTTTTTGTCTAGACTCATGTACCAGTCTAGTGCGTGGTCTCTTAGTGTAATTGCTAGCTACGCAAGTTTTGTATCTTCATCAGTGATCTGTTTTGCTTCCCAAATATTTTCACAGATCAACAAATGCTTCTCGGGGTATTCTACTGCTTCTCCCCAAAATTTTGGTAATCGCATAGTGGGATTGTGTCCTGTCATTCTGAATACTAAACTACTTCCTCCTCCACACGGTTTAGATACTTGACTAGTACTTCTTGAACTAGATCCTCCAGTTGTTGCTCCTAGGGTAGATGTACTTCTTTCTATTGGACTTCCTCCAAACTTCAAATTTCTAAACAGTGGTGTTCTCTTTGGCGTACTAGTCACACATGGGTTTATGGGTTCCACACTAACATTAATATGGATAGGATGGGTGCCTTCTCCTCCCATTCTTGGACCTCTTTTTTCCTCTCATATGTTGCGCGTAGGATTTCCTCAATCCGCTCCATAGCCTGGAGATCCTCTACCTCTTCGTCATCGTTCACTAAGCCTTCCCTCACGGCTACGTCTCTCTTCTTGGTATTCACCTTATATTGGTAGGATACTCTGCTACGCATCATTCCTGATGACACCAATATCCACTTGATTTGGTCGTCATCCATCATGATCGGGTCCAAGGGTTCCTCCTCCTTATTTCCTTTATCCTCACCTCCTTCCATTTATTCTCTCTCTGTCAGTGTTTTCCCCCTTCCCCCATGCACGTAGGGAAGTTTAGTTGTCTGATTCCATTGTCATTACACCTTTGTTATATAGTAGTATCTTAATAGAAGTATACAAGGATTGAATGTACCTTCCTCAAGGTCCACTTAAAAATTCTTTCTCTGCTACACTGTATGACGTTGTTGTGTCAACTACAAATTCGGTGATGAAACCTACCACAATACTGTCAAGACAAAAGTCTACTGCGTGGGTGAATTTGTTGTTCACCTGTTGTAAATGCTCAATCTATACCTGAGTCCAATCTAGCTGTTGGATCTGGTTCTTCGCATGGTTATCCTTCAACCTTTGTATCCACTCCTGTAGTAGATGCGGAAAATCACAGAAAACGACTTTGTGTCAATCAATAAACACGTATTTATCCAGATATTTGTGAGGTGTGATTCTAGGGTTTTTGTTGTCTTTCTGGGAAAACTCTAGCTCTTTGGTTCTCAACCAACCTTCGATTTATTCTTTTGTGGGGTTACAAGGTCAAAACATTCCCTTCTAATGGCTCATTGGTCTTCTTGTTTCGCTTGTTCTTTTATCATTCAATCTATCTCATCTATTCAGTCCTCTCTTATTCCTATTAACATGGCAACAGAACCATTTGTTGGTTTAAATTCTTTCATTTACTGTCTAAGTTATTGACCCAGGGTTCATGTCTTTCGTGTTTCCAACAAATCCTCTAAGACTATCAGCCCCCCTGGTAAACCAGAAGGAAACATAGTACACAGAATGCACTGTGAATTCTCACTCGAGATAGCTCTAAATGGGTGGTTGTAAGACTCAGGTGTTTATAGCCTAGGATTGAGTATGAGATAGGGGGTTATTAATATGAGCCATTTTCTACGAATGTGATTACAATCTACTATTACTCACAATTATGTGTTTACTCTCCACATTTTAATTCTCAAACAACACAATCGGGGTCCATAACAATATATTCACTCTCACGTTCATTAGCACAATGATTATCTACTAAAAGAAATCAAAGATATACATGCATTCATCACATTACATAGTTATTACCGTGGTTCACCCACCCCCGCTTGGGATACGTCCACAAATATTTTTCTCTTGGCTCTTTTATTATGGCAGTTCTGCATCTTCAACGTTGTGTGCTTACAATTCCCTCTAATGGGTAAGATCTATATGAGGCGAACTAGGTCGCACTAGGCTCCACAACCTATGATCTAATCTTCAAATCTTCCTCCTCTCCTATGTTCTTAGCTCAGTAGCTTACAAAAATGGTTCATAACATTATTACATAACACATCAACTCATACCTTGCTACGGTGGAACAATACAAAAGTTGAACTAATACCAAAAGAGAATCAACCTATGGATTATACTGACATTAGGTCTTCCTTCCATGCACGTGTGTTGTTCTTCCTTCAGATGTCACTTTCCTTGTGCACTCTTTCTTGCATGTGCATGTGTTGTGTTACCTTCCAGTTGTTACTTCCATTTCTGCACACTTTCTTTCCTACGATCATCCTTATTTCCACTTTGGCCTCGTGCCAACACCCAACCAATGATATCTCCTCACTCTCACACTATCAAAAGTCCTTCTTTGCTAGGTCCAACCTTGATCTCTCATCAAGGTTTCTCTAACAAGTGTATCTTACACAAGTCTTTGACCTTAATCTCCCAACAAAAGTCCCCACCACGGTCTCTCAAGAAGAAGTGTCTTCCTCCTTCACCCTAGCCTTTATTTTGTAATCACGAGTTATAATCTATTTCTAATATCCAAAGTGATATATGCATGAGATTAGTTCTCACACTTACTTGATATTTAGATTACACAATACTCGCTAAGTACGTTTATCACTTCCCATGAATAACTCAATTAACTAATAAAATCACTTTACTTTAATTAATTCCTTTAACTAAAGAAAACTCACACTAGGCTTTCAATGACTTCCACATGCTAGACATAAGCTAATGTGGAAGTACCTATCTGATTCTACCACTAACATCAATATTCCCTCTTAGCAGGGAAGGTACTTCTCCCACCTGGAGTTGGCTCTATCTTGGCTATCAAGTTTTCTACCATGGATACTCTCCAATCCACCTGACTATTGTCTCCCTCTGACACATAAGTTATCCCTTCTATCTCACTCGGACCCATCTTCGAAGACTCACTACCTCTAAACATTCTCCTAGAACCATCCTTCTCCTGAGCATCATGCATGGCCATCTCGTACCATGCCTCTTATATGATATACTTGGAAGGCTTCTCCTTCCCACTTGAACCTGAAGGCTAACTCCCTCTGAGTTTCTCAAACTTTAGAGCTAGTTGATCCATGTTCTTTTCCACTATGTTGTTTGCCATTGCTTGCATTGGTTGGCCCTTTAGCCTATACAATTTTCTCTCTCTAACTCCAAAAGTAGTTGCTTTTTCTGATATAGACACTTTGTGGGCTTGATCAATGCCTATCCATCATGGAATTCCATGTCAAATCCATTATTCTCAATCATCGAGACCAAGAGCACACTCCTATTGAGTTTTGGTACCCATAGCACATTAGTCACTCTTAATGTGTCTCCTGAGTCCATCTGGAATGACATTGTTCCATATCCCTTTACTACATGCTTGATCCCCATACCAAGTTCCACATGCATATCTGAGTCAAACCCTATGAAGGTATCTAACACCTCCTCTGATCCTATCATATGACATGTGGCTCTACTATTTATCAAGCATGCACTAGCTAATATAGTGCCCATGAAAGTATTGAAAATAAGTAAGAACTTTGTCTGTTCAAACTTCTTGCAAAACTCGTCCACTTGAGTCTTTGCCGATGCAACTACCTCTATTTATGTTACATTTCCCCACTTCTTTATGTGTGGACATTTCCCTGCATAATGTCCAAACTCGCGACATGCATATAACTTAACTCTTCTCATTTCCTTCTTCTTTTTCCATATTGAGAGGTAGACTCTCCACTGGAAAACTTCTTGAACTTGCCCTTCTTTACCTGGATGGCGAGATCAACATTCTCATCATCAAGCTTGGACATGCCTCCACTTGATTCTTCATCCTAAATTTCCTTTTGAATGAGGTCATCCCACAACCTTTACCAATTAGGGAGAATCTCTCATGCCATGATTCCTTTAATGAACGATGTCCACTCCTTCGTGAATCCTTTCAGCATCATCCTCACCAACTCTAAATATTCCACTACCTCCCCAACTGGAGCCATTTCATCTCAAACTTGTCAGATCTGGGTGAGTTAACTTGTCACTATATCTAATCCTATCATATTTTTGTCTCTGAGCTTCTCTCTCAACACCATATTGTGATTCTCATTCTTTCTCTAAAACAAGCTCTTTAGAGCCTCCCACATGTCCTTGGTTTTTTTCTTCCTTGATAGGTGAGGAATCAAATGATCCTTCACTCCATCTATAATCATGTGCATGACGTTGACATCCTTATGATTATGGATGACCAGATCTGCTGCATCTATTGGTGGATTTATCTGAGTATTAGAAAATTCCCAGATCTCATTCTCCATCAACACTAGCATGATTCTCTCCTTCCAAGGACTGAATTTGGAAACCCCATCCAACCTATCCTCAAATAAAAATCCAGATTCCATTTCCAATATCTAATCTGATAACTCTCTGCTGAAACTATCCCTGTATTGTCCTATAAGGCCCTCTACGCACCTGTCACCAGTGAAGCCCGCTTATGTACATGACTGTCACCACTGCATCCCACTCTTGGCATGAAGCCTCAAAGAACCCCAAAACTGAAATCAAAGAACCCACAGATAGTAGAACCTATCTGTCCCTGGAAATGCACTTCTACAACATATAAAGAACACACAAAGACATTCATAAACACATAAACACACACAAAAACTCATGCAGGAAATTTTCTCTTTATATTAATATGAAATGCCTCCTTTACAAGGTGTTCTTGAGCTCAGACTTTGACAGAGTCTCAGCTCCTTCTCTCCTCTACTCTAACTCTCGTAGAGCTCTCCTATATCTCTACTCTAACTCTAAACAAGATCGAAAGATATTTTACATGAGGGGGCTCTTCGAGCTCTTCCCTCCATCTCACCTACTCTCATTCAATTACATTGAATTCACAATTAAATGGTTGTCTAGTCCAGATCGGAGCTAGATCCCAGCCTTACAACCATTAAAGGCCTTATTTAACTACAGACTCCTCAAAGGCATAGCTTTATGGCTCCACGACCTTACAAAACATTAATTACATTGATTTCAAATTCAAAATTTGAAACGAGAGGGATGCACCTCTCCTCCTTCATTGAATGCGCACTGTGTTGGTTGGCTGGCTGGTGCATGGATGGCTTGGGAGCGATGCTCCTGCATCACGAATCAATAACAACTCTCATATTTGTTACTTAGAAATGTACTTTATTCTCAATTGCTCACTCCCTTTTGACATGTATAGGCCACCTTTACCTTTCTACCATTTCTTCTCCTTGGGTTGAGGAATCACATCCTCCTCCTTAGCCACCTCGGTTCCCTCTTCCATAGTTGTGACCTCCATTTGTATTATCAGTGTTATTAGGGTCCACTTAAGTGTTCAAAATAGGAATTGTATTCTAGTATTGGCATATTCATGTATTTGAAATAATATTCATATTTCCGATGAGGGTAGTCTTTTCGGTGAGTTCAAGTTACATATTTCTTGTTCATTTTTTTTCAGAAATACCATGATTTGGGTTGTCTTTAAATTGTCCAAAAAATCTTAGGGTAAAGTTACATGAGAAAAATTCCCAACATAGAAGTGGAATCCTATTTTTTTGCATAGTTCCTATCATGTTTGGGTCAATTTTTCACTAGAAAAAATAGATGATATGAGTGCCCCTTATCCCACTCTAACCATTTCAAGTCCAAATCTAAAAAATATGGAAAAAACTAGACAGTGAGTCTAAGTCATAGCACATGAATTTGTAAGAAAATAAAAATATCTCACAATTCTTTGTCTTTCTTGGAATTGATGTAATTTGACTCCAAACATGGCCCTATAATTCCTAGATAGTATACCAATAGTAATAGATCATAATACAATTGTGAAAGGGTAACACTAGGGTAATCATTATGAGCTTATTGTGATACTAATAAGATACTAGCAATGAACTAGAGTTACATGTTGATTGACTGACTATTTCTATCATTAATGGTTTTATATGATGTACAAGCAAATAGGTATTTGTCAGATCTATCTTCATTGAGTGAGGGAATTTTAGGTAGAATATAGGAAAGTGAGACATCTAGTAGGTCTAACAGGCGGAGATCAACTAGAGGTGAGAAGATCAGAAGAAAATTCCATAGACACATGGAATTTTTTCTTGCGAAAGGGGGATCATGTTATTATGATAATGAGAGAATAAATGACATCGATGTGCCCTTGAGGTACAAACATATAGTGAAACAATGGGTAGACAAGGATCTTCCTTAAATAAGCACTAATTTTTGTGTAAATGAAAGGATATACTGGATTGCTTCATCGTCATTACATGGTTTGGGGATATTTTCCATGGATGGAATAAAGGTCTGTTACGATGGATTAACTAAATTGATGGAGTACGTCGAACCCTATTATATATACAAAGATTGGATACAAATAGACCAATATACAAAAAGTATGTGAACATATGGCTTGGCTACAAATTATATACAACTAAAAGACAATGATCAAAATAAAGGAGAAACTATCTACATTGACAGAAGGCCAAAAGAAACAGGTAATATTGAAGGGTTTATAAACAGTACATGACCCGTGACCACAAATAAGCAACCTAATTGTGTATTTGAGGGGTGTGAAGGAAACTGTGTATTCATATGTGCAATAAAATCAATAGTTGCAGGGGAAGAGTTATTGATTGATTACAATTTGAATCGAATAGATAAAGATGTTTCTATTATGGGGGTGGTACATATACTAATTTACCCAACCTGTAAGTAATGACTCTCATATTTTATGATTTTCATTATGTTCTTTACGGTGTTAATCCATTTGGAGAGATTTGGTCTGTTTACTACTCAGTGTGTCCTATTTTTGTTATCAACATTTGAATTTCTCATAAATTTGAATTTATTTCTCATGATAATGATCACGATTCTAATTTTACTGTAATGTGGCAGGATGATCATGGTAAATAAAAAGAGGCCTCAGAACATGTAAATGAACAACAATTTTTTAATTGCATTTAATGTGCATTTTATTTCTGTGGCAATCAATTATTTTATTTGTTTACATAACTAAATTATCATTTATTTTCTTGAATATGTAGTCGGTGGGACATGATGTTGATGATGATTCACTCGATGAAATGGATTTGTATGAATCCCCCAACCCTATGGTTTTAATAAGAAAAAAGGTCAATAAAGGAAACAAGGAAATAGCTCACTTGTTAGATATTATAGATCAAACTCTCGAGGTTGAAGAAGGGATCAAAGAATTTATGACAAGGATTAAGAAATATAAGGTAATAACCATAATTCCAAGTGGTTTTATTTTTGTGTCATAAGATCAATTATGAAAGCTTGATTTTTAACTTTTACATTATCTAAACGAAAAAATGGTTTCTTTATTATATAGAATTTTTTGGATCCTGCTGACACCAACATGCATAGTATCGGTAATAGTGGCACTACATAGATGCCATAGGTTCCCAACACAGGCCATTGTATAGCTTCCAACACACAAATATTCATATATCACCTTCCACACAATTAGGTGGGAGCCACGACACACACACTGAGGAAGCGACCACACAGGTAGGCTCTGTAGGTGGTGATGGCGATGAGGTCGATGATTTGAAAAACTATATGGTTGTTTTTCCTAAAGAAATACATGTGAATAGCACATGGACCCTTAAGGGAACCTTTATGGTCAATGAGGAAGGGCTTCCATTAAATAAGGTTAAAGTCCCAGGTAATTTTTAAAATTTTATTTTTTTCATGTTCTTTATGTAGAGAAATATAAATCATCTAAATTATTATTTTTAAATTAATAATCATATAATCATTTTGCATGTAGGGAAAAATGATTTTTATAGTTCTTTGGAGAATAAGG